>VYXC01008144.1:370426-395686 GCA_013397175.1 Platysteira castanea
GGGGCTCAGGGGCGAGCGAGGGCCCGGCCGTGTCCCCCTGACCCAGGGCTGGGATGGACAAACCTCGGGCCCAGCCCCTCTGCTCTCCCCACGCTCCCAAACCTGCAGGATTGTTGCCCTGGTTTTTGCTAAAGCCTTCTGTTTTAACCTTGGAGTCAGATTCTTTCACTCAGATTCATGTAAATAATAGCCAGTGTTTACTTAACGGTATTTTCTGGTTTTCATTCCTTTTGTGATATGAGAGCTTTGATGAGCACCTTTCTTCTCCAGTGGGATTGAGAAGGAAGTGACATGCTCTCCAATCCCTTGTGGAGTTGGGACGTGTATAAGAATGAGATAATGTAAACAACAAAGGAAATTCCTTCCTTTCTGCTGAACCTGGCAGGTGCGAGAGCGTCTTTATTGTGTCTCCCCAGACACACAGGATTGCTTTGTGACCTGGGGCTGCTGCTGTCATCTCACACAACATCGACCTCTGCTCGGAGCCACTTCCAGGCCAAACCCCCCCGTGGCATCTGCAGCTCCTGGAGGGAGCCTGGAGCTCCTTCCCCGAGCACAAGGACCCGTCGGAAAACCTGGGCTTGACAGAATTTTCAGGAAGTCTTAAATTCCACCCTCTGCGAGGTTTCCCAGGTCAGGTATACAAAGCCTGACCTGTGTGAATAATGGTTTCTGTGGTTTACAGGCAGCTCCTAAAAGCTTAATAATTAAGAAAGTGCTTGCGGCTCAGTCCAAATAATTCTGTTGATTTTTCTCAGCTAGTAAAAAATCTGAAGTGTTTCTTATCAAATCAAGACTTGTTTTGGTCCGTAGGGAATTTTTTTTCAGTTTCTATTCCCATTCTTTCAACTAAATTTAAAAGGTGAAAATTTAGAAGTGGCAATCTACTTGGAACTGGAAAATCACAGGCATGAGAGGAACCAGCCCGGTGCCCAGGTTGGTGAAAAAGTTCAAGGGGCCTATTTTTACTCCCTCAAAATTGTTTCCTTTTGGAGCAATTTGCAAAAGCAGCCTGAGTTTGTGCTATTTATGGATCGTCCAGAATGTTTCAGGGGAAAATGGCACATAGGTGCAGCCAAGGTGAGTCCAGCCTGCCTTTATTCCTCCTTTCAGCCTCCAGGTATCAGGGATATTCCAGTGGGTGCAGCACTGTGGAAGGAGGTCTGTGGGCAGTGTGTCACCCATTTTTTGGGTGATTTTTCTGGTCTTTCCTGTTTTTCTGGCTAGGTTGGCAGGAGAGGAGCATTCTGCTGGGGCTGGGAAGATGAAAACAAGGGAAACTTTTACTGGTGGCTGGAGGCATCCAAAACAAATGGTTTGTGTGGTGATTTGGAGCCGGAGGTGTGTTTAGGAACAGGCTCAAAGGGTGCATTCATCTGGAAGCATCGGCAAGGGCAAGACTAACACCTTCAGTCAGTGTCTTTTCAAGGGCAGCATGGGCAGAAAAAGCCTTGAGATGAGGAAATTTTTAGTTGAGAGTCAACTAGCAGCAAATTCTGATCACTGGCCTGGGGGTAATGAGGAAAAAAGCAACTAACGACCTTTATTTTCCCTTTCCTCCCCCTATTCCAAAGGGAAAACAGCCCACGAGGAATCTGGGGAGGGTCGGGGTGGCAGGGTCTGGTTTTTGCACGGAGCTGGGGCTGGAGCTGGGGCTGGAGCAGGGACCTGCGGGTGCAGGATTCACCCGTGAGGAGTCACCCATCAGCTCCAAAACCCACCCAGCACCCCTGGGAGGGGGGGCCCAGCCCCCGCTGACTCCCTGCAGAGCCAGGAGGGAGTGAGGCACTCAAGTTACACTTCCATAGAATCCTGGAATGGTTTGGGCTGGAAGGGACATTAAAGGTCACCCAGTGCCACCCCTGCCATGGCAGGGACACCTCCCACTGTCCCAGGCTGCTCCAAGCCCCGTCCAGCCTGGCCTTGGGCACTGCCAGGGATCCAGGGATTTCGGGGGGGAGCTGGAGGTGCCACGGCCAAGGCACAGCCCAGGTCTGGCCCCTGCCTTATCTCTGCCCTCTGCCCGGGGGCTGGAGCAGCCTGGGAGGACGGAACTGAGCCAGACCCTGCCAGGAGTGCGGGGAGGGAACACGGGAACCCCTGGGCTGTGGGAGTAAAGCAAAATAAGGTTAAATCTGGATCAGCTCCGAAGCAGAGAAGGTGTTCTGCTGTTTCACCTCTCTGCCTGTGTGGGTGAAGCCCTTGCAGGCACCTTTTCCAGGGGCTGGAGGGACAGGACACAGGGAATGGCTTCCCACTGCCAGAGGGCAGGGCTGGATGGGATACTGGGAAGGAATTGTTCCCTGGGAGGGTGGGCAGGCCCTGGCCCAGGGTGCCCAGAGCAGCTGTGGCTGCCCCTGGATCCCTGGCAGTGCCCAAGGCCAGGCTGGACAGGGCTGGGAGCAGCCTGGGACAGTGGGAGGTGTCCCTGCCATGGCAGGGGTGGGATGGGATGAGCTTGAAGGTCCCTTCCAACCCAAACCATTCCATGATGATAAAGCCAGGGTTTGAGTTTGGGCTCCATGGGACAACAGAGATGGAAAAACCCCCGACTGTTAGCAGTCAGAGGGGCCAGCTGGAGAGAAGTCCTGCACTGAGCAGCCTCCAGGTGAGATTATCTGCAAGGCAAAACCTTCCCAGTACTCAGCTCCTTGGCTGGAGTCAGGTGGAGGGAGAGCTGGATCCCACCAGCCCCCTGATAAAATGAATCTTCGGCTTCATTTTAGCTGAATTCAAACTGTGCATTATCACCAGCCCCAGGTGAACCCTCACTCAGAACCACGTTCTGTCCATTCTGACCCTAGCCCAGAATGAGCCATCTTTGATTCATATCTGTTCTCTTTACCAGCCTCAAAAACTGGGGAGAGGTGACTTGGGGAAGCACCAGGCACCTCTGGCACTGAACGGAGCCTGGGACACCTGCAGTGACCGTGGGATCTTCCTTTAGACCCACGGGGTTCTGCAGCTAAAGCTGCACCTGGGGGAATGAAGGAATTAACCTGGAGATGGGAACAATTTGCCAGTCAAGCACAGAGAGGGGGAGGACAAGATGAGAGAGACCCTAAGGGGGGAGGGAGAAATTATTTTCAAATGGAAGTTTTCTGTTAGAAATGCCCAAACTGGGTATTTCTCCTCTTGTGAGGCTCTGGCAGATCCTTTCCAAAAGGAAGCCTGAAACCTTTTAAAGAGAAATATTAAAGGAAACACTTTTTTTTCTTTCACTGACGTTTTTCACCAAACTGAAATATATTCCTTGACAGACTACAAAGTGATCCGGATCCTCCATCCAAATGCAAATGGGCGTTCAGGAGCACTCACCAACATATCAAAGAGCTCTGGGCCAGGCCTTTCTTTTTACTTCCACTGCAGCTGCTGCCATTCCCGTCCAGAAATGTGAAAACAGAGCAGGGAAAATGACTGCTGGTGTGGTTTTTTCGGTGCTAATGCTTTGGAAGAGCTGCTCTACATTCCCTTTTCTGAGGTTGTTTTGAAATGGCTGGGCTCAAGAAAGGCTCTGGCTGTGATGTGGGTGTTTTTCCTTTTGGCAGCCTTTGGAAAAGTCTCTTTGAGGGCGTTGAGGAAGATGGGCTGGGAAGCCCTGCCGGGTTCACATTGCACCGCTGGCAATCCCTTATCCCAAAAAACCAAGATCAGAGCAGGGTGGAAAAGGACAAGCAAAGTGACAGCAAAATGTCCCAAACGGCTGGAAGGGGTTTGTCTTTAGGAGCGCTGTCCTGGAGGAGGAGATGGAGGAGATCCATCCGCAGGTCTTGCTGCAGGCTGCAAACCTGCAGGGAAAGGGGCAGCAACATCAATATCTGAGCATCTCTCCTGGAAATTCATGGGAACACTGCGCTCTCAGAGAGGTTTTTCCCGCCTAACCCCCACTGTTTGTCCGAGGGATGCTGTGACTTGGGAATAACTGGAGCAGAGGCTTCAAGCTCAGTGTGGGGGTTTATTCTGGGTGACTCCAAGTGCTCCTGAGCTGTACCAGGGAAGGTTTGTGCTCTGTGCAATGGGAACAGCCTGTAGATCCTCTCAGAGAAACACCAGCATTTCAATCTCCCTCTTTCTTCCCCAGGGATTGTCCTCTGCATCTCCTCATCACCCACCTTTGCCCCATCCCATTTCAGCAGAGCTCCGAGCCGAATCATCTCTGCTGTGTCTGACAGGGATTAGGCAGAGGTTGTCCTGAAAATCACAGAGGCTGTCATTCCAGAGCACCCATTTCTTGTTAGTTTTACCTTCACACACAAATGAGGTTAGAAAGACCAGGAAGACCAGAAAATGGTTCTCTTTTAGGGGAGAAAAATCCAGTCAGGAATTTATGTCAAGTGTTATTTGCTGTTATTTGCCTGACCTTGTGCCTGATGTTTTTAGCAAGTACTGAAAGGGGAGCTGGGTTTACTGAGCACTTCTTGCAGAGTGTGGAATCTCCTTTGTTTTATTTGAGTATATATATATATAAATACATGTGTGTGTGTGTGTGCACATGTACAGATCTATATATTTTTTATATTATCGAGTGTGCTGCAGGACAGCAAACCCACATCATTTTTTTCCCCTCCTAATGGCATCTGTCTGGAGCCCTGACTTTCTGAGCTATTCCAAGAATGCTGCCGATGTCAGCGCTGTGGCTGGACGGGAAAACTTCTCCTGTCAATGGCCTTTCCAGCTCCTCGGTGGTGGCTGAACATTTTGGTTTGGCTCATATCAGAGGACAGGAGCATCTCAGGAAGGACCGAATCCTCACCTGAGTGTGTCCACGTGGAGTAATTCCTGCAGGAGAGGAGGGGGAGGTGCTGGGTGGTGCTCCTGGAACCCCCACCAGCTCACAAAGCCTCGCAGCGCTGGCTGAGGATCGCTCCTGGGACAAGTTTACAAATTGTTTAAGAAACTAAGCCCTAAATCCCGTTAGGATTAAAGGCTCTGAGGCATTTGGGAAAACGTTACCCTTTGGGAGCCAAAAAGAGCCTTGATTTTAGGCTGCGTCCTCCAACCTTAGCAAAGGATTCCCTTCACCATCGTTCCGGCCAAGCCCTGTCTGCTCCGGGCACTGAAGTGCTCTGCCTGTTCCATCCGTCTCTGTCTAAAGCTCTATCTCCCAGCAATCATCCATCACGTGGGAATTAACTTCCCAGGAGGAGTGCTGATGCCAGGAAACAAAAGAGTTTGGGCTTTTCTCCGTTCATTTTTTCAACACAGGTCTGAAAAAACTCAAAAGAAGAAGAGGGAAAAATGTTAACCACACTTTGCCATGGGGTATCATTCCCTGAGCAGGCTGGAGGCGTTGGATGGATCCAGACCTGTGGTTAACTTCTCCCAGTTTTCCAAGGCGTTCAGGACCAGGACATGTTCAGGTCACTGACTGTAACCTGAGTGACCTGGGGCGGTGGGAGGTGTCCCTGCCCATGGCAGGGGCTTGGTACTGGCTGATCTTTAAGGTCCCTTCCAACCCCAACTATTCTGGGACTCTATGGAATTGTTTTGGTGTGAAAATCAGGTTGTCACAGCTGGCTGGTTCTCAGGTTTTGGGCTGGGACAGCAGGAGCAGCTCATACTCCTCAGAGAGCCACCCAGGACATCCCAACCCCTGATGTCACCCCGTGGAAGGGCTGGGAGATGAGCCTGCCCCAAAAACCCACCCAGGATATGCTGGGACATGAGCAGAAGCCTGGGAAGCCTCTTTTCCCAGCTCCAGGGAGCTCTGATGGTAACGAGGATCTGCTTTTATCTCTGTGGGTATTAACACCACTATAAACTCCCCAAGACTGGAGTTCCCGTAGAACGAGGTGGGGCTCCTGAGAAACGAACACTTCCCAGCTCTGGGAACAGTGCAGAGGGGGTTTTGTAACAGCTACCACTGTGATTTAAAGAGAGAAAGAGTGGTATTCCGACTATTTTGTCTTTAAAAGGAAATACTGAATAACTTATGGATAAGACATTAACCCGGGCCTCGACCACTGCGGTTGTTAAAGAGCCCTCGGCACTGTTTGCAGGAGGGAAGGCAGAGGGTGTTAGTCTTGGATTCCTGCCTAAATTCCAGTTTAAGGAAATGCATCCCAACTACCTAAAGCTCCACCTGCATTTTTACTGGGTCTGTATTCCCAAGCAGGGATCAACAGGCCTGAGTTTCCCTGCCCTTCACCAGTGAGAAGATGGCCAGAGCTCCGGGATGCGGCTGATTCAGCTGGGAACTGGCACTGCTCCTGCTGGGACAGCAAACCCCTCGCTTTTGGGGTAGGGTTTATGGTTTGTATCTCAAGCCATTATCTCTAGGCTTGTTCAGAGGTGGAACAGGTCTGGTGGTGGAAAACTGGGATGCTCAGTGATCGAAAACAGAGGAGGAAAGGGACCAGCAGCGCTGGGAGGATCCCACGTCCCCACCCCGGTCACATCCCAGAATGGCTCCTACATAGAAAATTCTCTTGGACCCTCACGTCTGCTCAAGACTGGCCTCACTGCCAAAACAGCTTTTAATTACCCTTCCAGAGGTTGTTATCTCTAACAGCTCATCATTTTCACGGGATAAATATCCGTCCCCTGCTGCAGCGGGATCCAGCGTGGCACAGGCACTGCTGCATTCCAGCCCAAAGGTGGCCACACTGCACCCACAGAATAAAGTGATGCCTGTAAAACAAGTTTAAAACAGTCCTTCTGGATGGAAAATGGGAATATTTGAAGACATTTATTTTATCTTTCTTTGGTTTTAAAGATCACACGCTACCAGCATGTGAAAAGGCATCATTTTTCTTCCCTGGGGTTATTTATGATCCTAATCCTGCTCCACCCTGCATGTTATCACTTCAGAGGCTTTTCAGTGAAACCATTACTGCTTTAAAAAGCAGATCAAATCCCATTTTCCCACCCTTTTTTTTTCACTTCATCTTCTCTGCACCCCAGCACGGGCACATTTTAATGGCAGGAATCAGTTTACCTTCACAGCCATTCCCACAAACACAGTTCATGTTCCAGAGCGTGCAGGGAACTGTAAATTTCAGAGACAGTTTGTATTTGGATATAAATATTTTTCACACTTTGGCAAAGCGTGTTTCACCTTGTCTGTATGAGTAGGGCTGTGCTGTCCTCTGCTATCCCAGTTTTGCATTTCAGAGTTGCTCCCGAGGGATGTTTCTGAATGCTCAGGGGGTGGTGGTGCTGTCCTGGTTTTGCAGATGAGAGTCCCAGTGTGAAACGAGGTAAGGGTGGATCTGGCAATGCCCCTGGCACAGGGAACAGTGGGGTTTAACAGGAATATCTTTTGTTTGGTGGGGCAAATTGACTGTGAGGGTGGGCAGGCCCTGGCACAGGGTGCCCAGAGCAGCTGTGGCTGCCCCTGGATCCCTGGCAGTGCCCAAGGCCAGGCTGGACGGGGCTTGGAGCAGCCTGGGACAGTGGGAGGTGTTCCACTGGGTGACCTTTAAGGTCCCTCCAACCCAAACCATTCTGAAAATCTGTGAAGTATCAGCAGAGGAACTTTACTGGGAGAAATGCTGGTGGGACTGGAAGCAAGGGGGCTTCCTTGGAGGAGCCAGCTGGGTGGTGTGGCAAGAGAGAAAACACCTTTGGGCAAAGCACATTTTTGGGTGAGCCTGCGAGTGTTGAGCATCCCATGGGATGAGAGCTGGTGCTATGGATACCCGTGAGAGGAGGGGCACTTATCCTCCCGTGGGAGCTGGAGGTGGCATATTTCAGAGCAGGCTGGGCTGCGAGGGTGCCTGGTACAAGCTGACGTAGCTTTGAGACCAGAATAGGTTTCCGTTTTCCACCTTCCCGGCAATCGCGGGGGAAAGAGATTGTCTCATTTTCTCGTGTGCATATATCTCGTCTCCCAGTTGCCGAGGCAACACTGTATATGTTTGCAGGCTGGAAGGATCTGGGGATGGAAAATGAAGCCAGGGAGTGGCCTGAGGAGAGAGGTCCAGCAGGAATTTTCCCCATGACATGGTGGCCGATTGGCTAGCGCTAATTTAAACCGGTCTCCCGGGATTACTCATCGAACCTGAGATTTTCGTTTTTTATGATTTTAAATCAGCCCCGGTTGCTCCTGGGAGGCTGTTTCTCGTGCTGAAATTACCCTGGTGGAGATGCAGCGGGCGGGGGCTGCAGGAGGGGAGCCAGCAGGGAGGGCAGTTCCATAGAAACACAAACAAGGTACATACAACACCTCGCTGCAGAGCCGAGCCCCGGGGAGCAGCAGCTCCGTGGCCGTGCCGCCTGCTGCTCCCGGCCTGGGGCAGGCACCGGGCTGCCTGCACCTTCCCCGGGGCCACCCAGGGCTGGGCCTGCAGCTCCAGGGTTTGGTTTTCTAGGATGCTCAGGTGTTGCCCTGGTTTTTGTAAGCCTTCTGTTTTTAACCTTGGAGTCAGATTCTTTCTCACGGTTTCATGTAAATAATGGTAAATGTTTCCTTAACGGTATTTTCTGTTTTTCATTCCTTTTGTGATAAGAGAACTTTGATGAGCACCTTTCTTCTCCAGTGGGATTGAGAAGGAAGTGACATGTCCTCCAATCCCTGGTGGAGTTGGGACGTGTATAAGAATGAGATAATGTAAATAAATCCATCCATTTTCCTCCTTTCTGCTGAACCTGGCAGGTGCGAGAGCGTCTTTATTGTGTCTCCGCAGACACACTCAGGCACAGGGAGGAGCCGCTGCAAGGATCACCTGGAGAAACGCCGCTCGTGGCTCCTCGTGCTGAGGAAGCTCCTGGTTGCAGCCTTGGGAGTCCTGTGGCACAGCTGAAGGTTCTTGGAAGTTTCTTTTTCTCCCAGGTCTGGGGGGGATCATTTCCTGACAGATCTTGCTGCTGCTGTGCCACAGCCTCGAGTGTGCAGGTAGGGTCAGAGATGGGGGCACCACCCCAGGTTTGGAGCATCCCTTGGGCCGGGAAAGGCAGTGAACTCTGGGGGACACGGGGCAGTTCTGTGGATGCCTTGAAGAGCTGAAGAAGGACATTATTGACAATAATTAGTTTCTCTATGTTCAGGTATGTTGCACGGCTCAGAAAGTCACAGAAGCTCCCTGTCTGCTCCAGAGAGGGTTTGGGGGATTGTGCCTTTTAAATTCTTACTGATTTTGAGGTTTATTTGTATTACAGTGAGGGTGCTGAGGCCCTGGCATGGGTTACCCACAAAGCTGTGGCTGCCCCTGGATCCCTGGCAGTGCCCAAGGCCAGGTTGGACAGGGCTTGGAGCAGCCTGGGACAGTGGAAGGTGTCCCTGCCCATGGCAGGGGTGAGAATGGATGGGCTTTAACTATTTTAACTATTTTGGGATTCTACCCTGCAGCCTGAATCGCCCTGGCAGGGCCAGAGCCATACCCACAACCACACTGGCACCTCCCATCCCTCCTTCCCACCACTCTCTCCCCCAGTCCATCTGGCACTTCGACCCTCCATGGATTGTGTGTGTGATGAAAAAGCCCCTTCAGCTCCTCAAAGCGTTTTGGGGGTTTCCTCCAGCAGACCTGACCTTTTCTCTACCTCTTCCCCTCCGCACCCCTGCCTGTAAAAGGCGATTTGTGCTGCGACTTCAAAACCCTTGGCAGAAGGTTGGTATTTCTGCTGGGCCGCTTCCCCCGGCGTTTTTCATCTCGAGCAAATAAATAAGGCAAGAACTTCACAAGGGGAAGGGGAGCAGCGGAGGTGGCAGTGCCATTCCTGGTGGAAAGCTGGCATTCCCCACCGCTGCTGAACGAGGTTCAGAGAGGACGTCTGGAATGTGCATTTCCAATCTCACCGTTTGATTTCACTGCATCGAGGGCGGTTCTTTCATCCCTTCTTGTCAATCACTTGAGAACAGACTTATAAATGGACAAACTGCCCCATGTGCCAGGAGCTGGTGTTCAAACCCCCTCCTCGCACGTAATACAGGATTCAGTAAGTGAGGGGGAAGCTGGTGCTGGTGCTGAAGTCCCCCTGGGATGTTTCTCCAGCCTCCCCCCTTCCCCTCTCAGGTCTCTGGGCCCTTCCCTGCAGGTGGCTCTTGGCTCTGGGGCGGTGGCAGGGGGCACGGAGGGGTCTGTCCGTCCGTCCGTCCTTGGGGAGAACAGGCCATGGGGGTGCGGATGTCTCGGAGCAGCACATGGAGGGTGCTTACAGCCAGAGTGTTTTCAGCTGTTGGGGAAAAGGCTGTAAAATACGATTCCCACCATTCCAGCCCTCTGGGCTCGGACTACATCAAATTGGGTATTTTGCCTCTGGCACAAACCAAAACCTGATGTGCCAGAGGATGGTAAAGCCCTCGCTTAATCCCTTTAATTGCTTAATACCGCAGCCAGCAAGGAAATGTGTTCTGATCCCGTTAATCTCTGCTGTGAAAGAAAAGCTTTTGTAATTGTACCCGTAGCTCACAAACCCCTCTTCTTCCCATAGCCTAAAGCACACCCTTCCCTCGCCATCACCAGCAGCAGCACCCTCGGCAGGTCAGTGGGAGAGGAGGAAAACGCTGGTTTTGGTCTTAAAACCCCCCCAAAATAAAGAAAGAGGTGAAGTACGAGGCCAGCCGAGGTGCAGCTGGGCAGGAGGTGGGAGCAGGATGGCACTGGGCGAGGCAAAGGGGCTGCCCCCAGCCCAGGGCATGCTCCAGGGAGCTGCCTGGCTCCCTGCCGAGGTTTTCAGCCCCTCCGGTTTCCAAAGCAGCACACTCCACCCCAAGAGGAAGAGAGGAAAGGCTGGGAGGGTGTTTCTGGTATTGAGCAGCAGCGCGGGGCTGTTTCTCCCCACAGCTGACAGTGCAAATGCATTTCCTGGCATGCAGCTCGCGCTGTATTAAAATTCTTGATGAAGATTATTAAAGTGTGTTTATGAAAAGCCTGCGAGTGCTTCTTGGACTCCAAGCTGCCTTTCAGGATGATACGTTTGGGTGCTGGCTGAGTGCTCAGGGGTTGTTAAAACCAGGCTGAACCACGCACTCCCCTGGCCCCAGGTGGGATCTGGAGGAAACTGGATGCTCCCAGTTCGGTCAAACAGGGAACCAGCGCGGGGTGACTGTGGCCACTGCAAGCCCAAAACCTTGCTGCAAATGTATTTCAGTGTGTTACATGATTTTGGGACGTGTTTCTGTTCCCCCGGGCGGGTCAGGGCTGGGGTGAGCTGCCCAGGGATGCTGAGGAGCCACGGGGCTGTGGTCACTCCATTCCTCCCCTGGTGGGGGCTGCAGGGGCAGCCTCAGTGACCACCCCTGCACGGGTGCCAGCAAAGATTTTGGGAGGCATTCCATGCTGGAGACAGAGCCACCAAGTGCTAGACACAGACAAATGTCCCTGTGGCAGTGCCACCTCCTCGGCTGGCACCTGGGGGCCCTGTCACCCTGCCATCCTTGACCCCAACCCCCTCTTCTCTACCCTCCTCCCTTTCCAGCCTGAGGTAGGATTTTTTTAACGTGGGAGACCAGGTTATATGTCTAAATATATGTCCTTAAAAAAAAAAGTTTCCAAGAACAATGGTGGAAAGAGCCCAAAAATGTGCTAAGAAGGATGAATGCATTAGGACTAGAGTCCAAGGAAAATATCAGAAGGGTGAATCAGAAAGAAGGAAAGGAAGGGGAAAGAAATAGAAACGTATGGAGTTCTTAAAAAGCCATTTTTTCCTTTTAACGTTAATGGCAGCTTTTCAATTTGAGCTTTGAGTGCTGGGGAAATGTGTCCACTGCTGCAGCCTGGAGCTGTGCTCGGGGGGATGCAGAGGCACTGCTGCAGTGACACGTTCAGCCTGGTTTCCATCCAGCCCCAGTCAGAAACACAGAGCAGTTCGCTCGGAAGGGACCTTTAGAGGTCACGTTCTTAGAGGAACATCCCTTAATTCCTTGAGGTCTTGCTCTGGGGTTTCCCTGTTGGCTCCTGCTGCCTCTGGCTCATCTCTGTGAAACTCCACGTGTGCTGCAGCGTGCCCAGCACAGCTCCTAGCCCTGGGGGGCTCAGACACAGCGTGCCATGGGCAAGCCTGGCATTGTGCCCCTCCTCCTTCAGGTCTGGTTTAAAGCTCTTCCCCTTGGGGAAAGGTGAATCCCACCTGATGCCAGTGATGCTGGTGCTGCTCAGGCCAACCCGTCAGTGCCAGGACACAGGGAATGGCTTCCCACTGCCAGAGGGCAGGGTTGGGAGGGATATTGGGAATAAATTCCTCCCTGGGAGGGTGGGCAGGCCCTGGCACAGGGTGCCCAGAGCAGCTGTGGCTGCCCCTGGATCCCTGGCAGTGCCCAAGGCCAGGCTGGACAGAGCTTGGAGCAAGCTGGGACAGTGGGAGGTGTCCCTGCCCATGGCAGGGGTGGCACTGGATGAGCTTTAATTCCCTTCCAAACCATTCTGGGGCCTTGTGTGCTGATGGAGCAGGCCAGCAGGGCACAGCACATGGGAGATGCTGAGG
This sequence comes from Platysteira castanea, assembly GCA_013397175.1. Classification (NCBI taxonomy): domain Eukaryota; kingdom Metazoa; phylum Chordata; class Aves; order Passeriformes; genus Platysteira; species Platysteira castanea. The sequence goes on from VYXC01008144.1 coordinate 382,793, forward strand.
GTGCAGGTCCTTTCCTGGGGCAGGGAGTGTCCCCTCTTGTCTGGAAGCGGCATCACCCCAGGTTTAGGCTGGGTTTCCATATCTGGTTGTGGGGTCTGGTGGTTGCTGCAAACTCGAGCATCACCCTGGTGTCCTGGCAGGTCTGTGTCCCCTCTTGTGCTGTGGGCAGGCAAAACCCAAGTTGTCTTGCCCCTAATCTCTCCCTTTTTATTGCTGGATCTGTCTCTTCACTTCTCCTGCAGCTCAGACCCCTTCCCACGTTATCAGAGGTTCCAGCCTCAGGAGCACTGATTGCTGAGGGCAGATGAAGAGGCCAGAAAACAAATATTGTAATAAAATCCTGATTTTGGTGGCATGAAACGGGAAGCGTGAGGGTCAATGAGGACGGAGCGGTGGCTGCAGGCAGAGGTGGGAGGAGAAGTGGGACACCGAGCTCGAACTCATACCCTGGTGACTGTGACATCCATCAGGGTTAAAGACAATCTGTGTCTCATTAATCATCTGATATAAACAGAGGGAGACTCACTGGAACACCGCGGTGTCACTGGATGAATGGCCTGGCGTCGGAAAATAAACATTTCAGGCTCTGTCTCGGCGTTTATTTTTGCTGAATGCCTTCTCTGCAGCTGGGTGTTCTGCTCGCAGCGGGTGCTGCTGCCCCAAACCCATCCCCAGCAGCAACGCTGGAGCAGGAGTTGGGGTGCTGGGTGAGGAACACTCCAAACAGAGTGCAGGAGAAATCCTGGAGCAGGAGTTGGGGTGCTGGGTGAGGAACACTCCAAACAGAGTGCAGGAGAAATCCTGGAGCAGGAGTTGGGGTGCTGGGTGAGGAACACTCCAAACAGAGTGCAGGAGAAATCCTGGAGCAGGAGTTGGGGTGCTGGGTGAGGAACACTCCAAACAGAGTGCAGGAGAAATCCTGGAGCAGGAGTTGGGGTGCTGGGTGAGGAACACTCCAAACAGAGTGCAGGAGAAATCCTGGAGCAGCCACAGTGACCGCCCTGGGCGCTTTTATGCTCTCACTGTGAGCTGAAGGGTTTCTCTCTGGGTTCCCTGGGGTTTTAGTGTCACTATAGGACACAAGAAAGGACCGCTCTGACACCTGAGCTGAGCAGAAAGAGAAGAAGAAGAAACTTTATTTTGAAATTCTTATATTTATAGATTTCTCAATTCCACAGGAGATTGGAGGGACAGTGTCACCTCCTCTTTTGTTCAGTGGACAAAAGAAATGCTCATCAAACTTTCCCTCACCACAATGGAATGAAAAATAGAAAGGACAGTTAAGTAAACATTGGCTATTATTTACATGAAAGCTGTGAGAAAATTATCTGACTCCAAGGTTATAACAGAAGGTTAGCAAAAAACAGGACAACAGTTTTAGCAGGTGGGAAGTGCAGCAGCATGGTCGGGCTTGGGCAGGACTGAGTCCTTGGAACCACAGCCTGTGGTCAGCTGTGGTCCAGGGAGGTGGCACTTGTGTCTCCATCAGATGCTCTCCATGGTCACACGCCGCTGGGTTTCCACAAACCACAGTTGTTTTTTCTTCAAACCTCTCATTCCTGTTGGGTTTTCTTCCCCTCCTCACTTCCCTCTGCACAAACCCACCAGGTGCACTCTGGAATCCACGCTCACCCCAGTGTGTCTTTATTCTGATTTATTAGTGTGGTTATTGTACAGATGATTAGAGATGTATTTGGGGAGATTTTACCACCTCAGAGCAGATGTGGGGTTGTTCTAGAGCAGTTAATCCTTTACCAATATGGATTTAATCACGCCAGCATTTCACACAATATCTGTCCTATCCAATGCAATGTTTAGCTGGCAACGTTGCCGTAAAGAATTTAATTTCAAGCTGGTTTTCTTCCCACAGGCTCATTAACTTCTGCTGCTCGGGAGATATTAACAAAACCACAAGTGGATGGCCCAGCTCCGATATCCAACCCTTCCACATCCCACAGGGATCCCAGCTGGTGCACTTGCTGTACAAGGATCTTCACAGGGAGAGGGCTTTGCCGAGCCCTGAGCAGGTCAGTGGGTTTTGCTGCATCAGTGGAGCCATTCCATGATTATTTTTACCAGATCTCAGTGCACCTTGCTCCACCTTTGCCGTGCTGCCCGTCGGGGTGGTGAGAAGCTGGCAGTACAAGACATCCCCCCTGCTGTGACATCAGGAATAATAAATTCCATTAGAAATGTCACTGTGGGCTTTAGGTTTCTGCAGGTGAGAAGAAAACAAATCCCACCCCCCCAGCTCAGCTATGCTTGGTAGGAAAATAAATGACATAAAGGCTGGCTTTTCCTGTGCCCGCCGACCCCCGTGGCATCCAGCCTGGCTCCCATCAGCTCATCAGCCATTCCCCAGGATGGGCTGCTTGCAGGAGAAGACAGGCTGAGAAAAGAAAGAATTTCCACTGGATTAAATAATTTTAGCTGGAAAAATAAACTCTTGACGCAGCCCGAGGCCGGGGCCTACCTGGTGCCTCCCCAGGAGGGGCTGCCGTGTGCCAGGAGGGCTCCCTGCCATCCCGGCTGCTCCGGGCAGAGCCACGGAACTGCAGATGTGTGGGACCCCCCAGTCCCCGGCACCCCCTCGCCCTGTCCCCAGCGTGCCACTCGTTCCCCATGTTCCCAGTGCCCCCCTTGCCCCGTCCCCAGCGTGCCACTTGTTCCTCACGTTCCCAGTGCCCCCCTCTCCCTGTCCCCAGCGTGCCACTCATTCCCTGTGTTCCCAGTGCCCCCTTGCCCCGTCCCCAGTGTGCCACTCATTCCCCGTGTTCCCAGTGCCCCCTTGCCCCATCCTCAGTGTGCCACTCGTTCCCCGTGTTCCCAGTGCCTCAAGAGGGAAGGGGCAGCAGCCCCTGGCCTTTGGAGAGCGCTGGCACAGAGCTGTCACTCTGCCACCACTGGGAGCCCCGTCTGACCCCTTCTGGTGGCCCTTTTGTGTCTGGGACTCCACACTGATGGGTTTTGTCCCCGACGCCACCCTGCCCCTCTGCCCCCAGCCCCCTGGCCGCGGGGGCTGCGGGGAGGACAAGGGGGGATTCTTTGGAGAACAGTGGGGGATCTCACGGCGGGGCAGCCGGCCCGCGGCCATCGCCCACGCTGCCCTCCACACCTGGGTCATGGCAGGCACTGGCATTTTTGGGACCGTCTGGGGCACCACAAGTGAGCTGAGCACAGAGGGAGGATGAGGAGACAGGGTCAGTGCTCGGGGATCACGGGCAGCAGCCAGGGAGAGGTGACATCCCACTGGACCCTTCTCCAGCAGCACTGGAGCCCGGGAGCAGCCCAGGGAGCCCTTAAGGGTCTGAGCTATTCCCTGCTGGCTTTGCAGTGTCCCACCAGCACCCCATGTCGTGTGGGAGCCCCCCAGCCCCGTGTGCTGCTTGTTTTGGAGAGAGGGAGGCTTTGTCTGCAGAGCCACTGGATATTTTTCCACCGTCCACCTTCTAAACTCCCCCATTCCCAGCCTTCACTGCACTCAGGAGCTCCTTGGGCTGTGGCACAGCCAAAAATTCTGGTGGCCAGGTGCTGCTTCCACGTCTGACCTCCCCAGAGTGGAGGATGTTGGTGCGTGGGTGGGATGCTGGGCGAGACCTCCCTTCCCTGTCCCTGTCCCTGGGATCCCTTCCAGCATGGCCGTTTCCACTCTCCTTTTCCATGAGACGTTGCCCTGCGTTGCTTCGTGTGTCTTCTGCGAGGTAACGAGCTCAGAAATGCTCCCTAAAGACCATGGCACAGAGCGTGGAGGGCACCAGGAGCCTGGGGAGGGTGCAGGTGGTTGCAGGAGCGAGTGAGGATGCCCAGGAGTTGCTGTGGACAATGTGGAAAGAAAAGGGAAGAAAAGCCACTAAGCCCAGCCCAGGATGCAGTTCTCTCCATCCGTGCAGACCTTTCCTCCGTGAGGTGAGATCTTTACTGTTAAAAGGTTAAAATGTGCCTTTTGCGTGGCTCAAATCCCAGCAGGAGCAAGGTCTGGGGAAGGGGGGAGCCTGAGTGAAGCAGGGCTGGGGGGAGATTTGTCCCCCCAGCTGCCTGGGGCTATCAAACACTGTCTTTGGGCAAGCACTGGGCTCCGTGTGGGGCAGAAGGTGAGGTACCACCCGTGGGAGGACCTGGGGCAGGGTTAGGAGGGCCAAGAGCAGCCAATGTGCAAAACCTCTGGGATTTTTTCCCTTTTTTCCCCTTACAAAAACCTCATCTTGGCAGTTTTTCCCACCAGCCTTCCTCTGCACAAGCAAGAACTTCCCTGAGGGTGGCCGACCTTCCACCGCTGCTTTCCAGGGGATTTCTCCCCCTTTTCCCCAAATCCCTTCTCCCTGCCCGCGCAGCTGCGGAGCAGGGATGGGGCAGGGCCAGCTCTCCCCTCGGGCCCGTCTCGGCAGCAATAAAGCTGTCGGCAGCGGCGGGCCCGTGCTGGAGATGCAATTTGGGAGGCAGAGCTGCAGCTCGGGCCGGCCTCCCCTCCGTCCCTCCATCACCGCCCCGCCGAGTGCCAGGAGACGGGGCTGGCGCTTCTCCCACCAGAGGCAGCCAGGATGTCTGGTGAGGAGGAAGGGGCTGTCTGTGAGCACCGAGGGAAGCCCTCCACGGCCCCTCTCCGCTCCATCCGCCTTCCCAGCGGTATTCCCAAAGCCAGGAGCAAGCAGCCCGAGGGTCGTCTGGGTCTCCATCAGAAAGAGAAACCACGAGGACCGTGAGCCCTGCAGCAGCACACGTACCAGGGATGTACTCACCCCTTCCCAGCATATCCTTGCACTGTGCATTGGGAAACTGAGGCAGGAGGTTCCCAGAGGATCCCAGAGGATCCTCCTGCTCCACAATCCCTCGGTCCCACCAGCAGAACACAGAGGGTGGGTCTGGGAAAACACAATAAAGAGGCTCTCACACCTGCCAGGTTCAGCAGAAAGGAGGGGAATTACCTTTATTATTGACATATCTCACATTCTTATTCAATTCCCAACTCCACAAGGGATTGGAGGACATGTCACTTCCTTCTCAATCCCACTGGGGAAGAAAGGTATTCATCAAAGTTCTCTTATCACAAAAGGAATGAAAACCAGAAAATACCATTAAGTAAACATTGGCCATTATTTACATGAAACTGTGAGAAAGAATCTGACTCCAAGGTTAAAACAGAAGGCTTACAAAAACCAGGGCAACAAGAGGGTGCTAAAGAAATAAGGGATTTCCATCCTGTCAAAAATTCAAACGTTTCCGACTGTGGGCATCATCCTTAAATACAGAAGCTTGGAGTTTCACCTGCAGAGAAATACCCACAAAAGGGAAAATCTCCTCTTGTCTTTACGAGTCAAACTGAGCACGAGAGAGGAGTAAGGCACAGCACAAGGCACTGAAGCACAGCGCTCCCAGAACCCTGAGGAGGTACTCTCTGAAGAGGTTTTCATCAAGCCAGAATGGGCCTGCAAAATGCTGTCTGGTAAAACTCCAACCAGCTGGAAAAGCACCGTCTAGCTTTCCCCTTGAAGTTACCTCTCCAGACCTCATACAAAGTCGTATTTTTGCACTCCTTTCGGAGATGGGCTCCACTTCTCCATCTCAAGGCACCCGCAAATCATGATTTGCCTGCCTCTCTTTTTAATTCCATTTCAATTGCTTCTGTTCCTGCTGGGGCTTGATTCACTCTCGGATGTCTCAGACCTTCTCAGAGAGTTTCAGAACCAGAAACGAGTTATCTTATTGGGCACTGCAGGTGCTGCTGAAATGGTTCAGCACGTGAAATAAAGTACCATTAGATACCTCTGAGAATTACAGGATAGGGAAAAGTGGGACAGGGACAGGGACAGGGACAGGGANGGGATAGGATAGGGACAGGGATAGGGATAGGGACAGGGACAGGGATAGGGACAGGGATAGGGACAGGGATAGGATAGGGACAGGGATAGGGACAGTGACAGAGATAGGGACAGGGATAGGAACAGGGATAGGGACAGGGACAGGGACAGGGACAGGGACAGGGACAGGTATAGGGTGTTTGGTGATTCTCTCAGCACACGGCACTCCTGGGAAGCAAAGGGATGGACACAGTCGTGTGCAGGGCAGCAGCTCCTGCCTCGTGTCCTGGGACTTGATGGTGTCACTTGGGGCATTTCTGCTTCAGTCCCTGTCTCTCAGGCTCATGGTGGGATTTTTGGAACTGTCCTGTGCAGGGCCAGGATTTGAGCCCGATGATCCCCGTGGGTCCCTTCCAGCTCAGGGTACTCTGTGCTTCCATTCCATGTTTCCTGTGTTGTTTCTGTTCGTCGTGGTACCCAGGGAATGCCGGGGTCAGGAGGAGCTCCGGCCCTCTCCAGAGGGCTTGGCAATAGATAAAGAGGTATTTCTGTATCAGCTGGTCTTGCTGGAAGCTCCAGGCTGACTTTCTCATGGGAAGAGCAGGCTCGGTCCCTACAAGTGACCCCTGCCTGTGTGTATTTGTGATGCTGACACCTCTCCCCCCACGGCAAGCACTGGCCCTGGCCGAGGCCCTGCTGTCCATCCCCGTGGCCGTGGGGACGGGTGGGAGCCCTCCAAGGTGGGCGATGAGGAAGGAAGGGGGGGTCTGGCAATGCACTGGAGGGTGTGGGATTTCACATTTCCCCTCTGAGGCTTGCAGGACTGAGGAGCCCAGTGAAGCCCAGAGCCCCCAGTGCAGCTGACAGCTCTGCTGGAAATAGATACGGTCCCATCCCGCCCTGGTGTTGTTGTTGGCAGGCAGGCCTGGAGGCCTCCAGGTTGGTTTTGTCAAGAGCACAAGCAAAGGAAAATTGTTCTCATCTGAACAAACACAATCAGTCGCTGCCAGCTGTCCCAGTGCCCCAGCAGAGGATTCACGTGGCTGGCCCTTCTCCCAGCCCGGGCTACTGGTCTGACTGGCGGGTCAGGAGGACTTGTCTCTCTCTAGTGGATGTTTTCAGGGGATGTTTCATTGCTCATCCTCCCTCCAGCTTCCATCCAGGGCTGGAATGGGGTCAGTGCAGACACCCGGAGCGCTGCCCTTCTCCTCTGCTCACCTGCGGCACAGGGAAGGGTCCTGTGGGGGGCTGCACTTCCCAGAGGGTGGGAGGATGGCAGGAGGTGGATGTCTGGGCTGTGGTGTTGGAGTGAGAACGCTGCAGGCAGCACCAGCTGTGCCCCGTGGCTGAGTGTGCAGCTGTTGCTGTGTTGGGTTCCCACAGGAACGCTCGGGGTCTGTGTCTGTGCAGGCCCACGTGTGACTGTGAGGGACAGAGCTCCCCGGGCCATGCCCCTGACACCCGCCCCTCTCCCAACACGGTCACTTGTAGCCCTCCTCGGTGTTTTTCCCCAAAAAGCAGCTCCTGTCCTGCCCTTGGGTCCTGCCCTGCAGCAGAGCTGGTGTCACTTTCACGAGCTGCACGAAACCACCAGCTCGAGTGTCCCCCACAGACAAATCCCCGGGTTCCTGCCCTCCCTGAGCCCTCTCCCTGCGGGGAGGACGTGGTTTCCCAGGGCTGCAGAGCTCGGCCGTGCTGTGAGCGGGGCCGTGCTGGCAGATGTGCTGTCCCCGTGTCCCCCAGCCAACCCAAACAGGACCGAGTGACCCAGTAACATACTTTATATTCTGTTATAAGACAATTTTCTCCTCAGAGCTGCTGCCTGCTGGGTGTCTGCTGCGGAGGAATTTCTGTGCCCTGGGAAGAGGGTGGCTCCGGGCCCGGGGGATCTGCCTGGTTGGTTGGGGAAGAAAATATCTTCTCTGTGTCTTGGCCAGATCACAGAGCAGAGCTGTGCTGCTTTGTGGGCAGTGGAAACATCACCGGTGTGGGATTGTCACCATCTCTGTACTCAGGTTTGCTGCATGGAGGGTGTTTTAATGGGAAACCTCCCCTAAAAACCCTGCCTGGCTGCAGCTCAAACCAGCCCCTACTCCCTGCTCTCGTATGGCTTCGCTCTGTTCCTAATTGCCAGAAACAAGCCGAGCCCCACCTGCTTCCTACCACCCACAGGCAGCCCACCAGGCCCACTCCGCCACTTTCCAGGTCTAAACTCACCTCGGGTTGCTACCCTCGCCCGTAAGACATTTCCAAAGTTTCTGACAAAAACACACCCAAAACCCTCCCTGGAGCGGGACCCCGGAGCTCTCAGACCACAGAGGACGCCTGTGGCTTTAGGGCATCTCCACCTCTCTGGGCACCTCCTGGCACCAAGAGATGGACGGGGCAAGAAAGGCCCCAAAATTGCTTAAAATGTGATTTTTCCTCCTTTAAACCCCACCACGAGTCTCTCATCAGTGCAAGGAAATTCATCTGCGTTCCTCTTTTACTGCTCGCTGCTATTGGGTGATTAAAAAACGGGGCAGCTGGGGCTGCTCATTCTTGACCTGGAGGAAAGCAGGAGGCTTATAAAAACTCTGAGTGCTGCAGGAATTATGAGGTAATTAAAAAAAATCAGGCCAGAGCTGGGACCACGTCAGTGAAAGCAGGAGGAACTGATGTCAGCCCCACGCAGGACGTGGGGACCGAGGCCTCTGCTCCCAGTGCTGAGCCCCTGGTGGTGCTGGGGCCTCGTGCTTCCCCCAGGCAGGGATTTGGGAACTGAGGGCACAGAGCAGATTCTGGGGCTGGGTGGGCTCTTCTTTCCTTGGTGCACTCAGCTGGCTTGAATCCCTCCCTCACAAGTGTAAATCCCATGTCAGCCTCGGCAGTGGGTGTTTCATCACAGCAAGATGAAGAGCCACCAAAAAAGCAGAAATTAATGTTTAAAGGGATGAGGATGGGTTCCAAATCACCATTTTGGGGGTTAAGAAGTTTTAAGGGGGAAGCATATTTTGCCCACCACAGGGTCATAAGGACTAAACCAGGAAAAGAAACCTGGCTTTTATTTATCCAGGATTTATCTAACCCGACTTAACCCAAGACTCAGCTTGGGTTTCATGAACTGATAAGAAAAAGGAGAGAGAAATCAGCAGGAATTATTTTGCAGGGCCTTTCCATCGCTCCTTGCAATGATCCAGGTCTTGCCAAAGCTGGGGACTGACGTCCTCATCCGGGGCTCCTCAGGGCTCCCTCTCCAAAGAGCAGCTGCCTGCTCCAGGAGCAGCACACTGGAGCTTTTTGGGAGCAACCTCCTGCCACCCACATCTGTCCCATGCCACAGCCCTGCAGGACACAGGTCTGGGGTATCAAATGCCAGCAGGGCTCAGCTGTTCTGCCAGGCTTGGCCCTGGCAGGAATTAAAGCCTGGCCTGTAGCAGCCCTACCAAGCACATTCCCACCCCACAGAACCCCTCACGTGTCCCTGTAGCCCCCTCCCCAGCAAAACCCCTCTGGGGCAGGCAGCAGGGAAGGGGAGGTTTCCCCTGTCCATTCTCCCCCAATAATTTCTGGCGTGGTCAATCCATTTTCCCTGTCTGGGACCCATCTGGAAGCCAAGCTGTGACTGGCCTTGAGAGAATCTCAGGTTTTTGCCTGTTTTCAGGGTGATGCCTTAGGTTTTAGCTTTTATATCTCAAATCCTGCACTGCCTGGTGTGTAACTCTGCAGTTCGTGTGCCCTGTGAGCTGCTGTTCTCTCGTGCTGCTCAGACATAACAAACCTCTCTGGGTTTGCTCTCCAAGGACACCAGGCCCCAAAATGTGTAAACTGAAAGCCTCTGAAGAGGAGGGACAAACTTGGGGTGATTACATCATTAACTGGGGTTGTAATTAGAGAATTAACTGTGATATACAAATGGACCAAACTTATAAAAGGGTGAGGAACCCATGACCCAGGGTCCATCTTGGGTGTCACCTTTGGCCTGCCCAGGGTGTGCCTTTGAAGGCCCTTCAAATAAACACCTCATTTCATTCTCCTCTTCTTGTCTAGTCTGTTTTTAGGTGGCCACCTCAATACCGGCATCAGTGCCTATATTCAAATATGAGGCCTCAAGGAGAATGATACAGGGAAAATTCCAGCCTCACTGCTTTGTTTCCTGAATATTTCCATCCCAGCTGATAGTGTCAGGTTGGTGGGTGTGGGTTTTTTCCCCTTGTGTGAATGAACATAATAGTACTGCAGAAAGGGAGGTGTGAGCTTGGATGATTTCATCCCTGGATTTTAGTGATCATTAATAACGCCTGTGGTGCTTTCTGCCAGCACGAGCCAAAGATTTGGGATGTAACAGCTTCCGAGTGGAGAAAGGGATTATTTCCAAATCATAATGTTTTGCAAAGATGACACCTTGTTTCTGATAAATTCTTTTCACTTTATTTCCAGCTTTTTGTCTTGCTCTTGTAAAAAAACCTGCCAGGTATGTATTTAGATATATATTTATAACAGAGATGCCTGCTTTAAACAAATTACTAGTTAATGAAATGAAATATTTCTGCCAGGTTCAGAGAGGAAAAAGTGCAGCTATCTGTAACTGGAAGGGAGTTTGCTGCCAGCTCCTCTGGAAGCCAGGCTGTGCCCCAAGGGAGCACCCCAGATCTGCCACCTGGCCCTGGTCACCCGGGCAGTGCAGGAGATGGGGGTGCCCAGGGAGGGATTCTGCCTGGTGCCCCTGGCAGCAATCCCACTGCCCCTGAGCTCAGCTGGGTCTCATCTCCACCTTGTGATGAATCCCAGCTGATTCTCCAGCCTGAGCTGTCCAGCCGCTCGTGTTGGATTATAAACTGGAACTTTTACAGGCTGTATGTGGGGTTTGTGGCTTCCTTTCCCTCTCTCTGTCTCCAAAGTCCACGATTCTTCATAAATCATCCTCTAGCCTGAGTTGAGTCTTGCTGTTTTAAGTTTAACTAGATTATTTTTTTGCTGATAAGCCAGACTTTGAATTCTTCCCAAGATCACGGGTTGGGGCCCGTAATATCACGGAGGAGAGGCTGTTCCTGGTGATCTATCACATGGGAGCAGCACCAAGCTCTCAGGTTTCCCTTAGATCAGCACTTAAAGGCACAGCGCTTGTATCTCATGGAGCTGGTGGGAGGGAAGAGTCAGGGCTCCCACCAGATACATGGAAAATGGACTGGGATGACAGGAAAATGTTGTATGATGCATTTATTTCTTGCACTGTATCAGTGCCAGCAGCGTCCTAAGGCTTTGATCCTGACTTCACTCAAATTTCTGCTCTTCCGCCCGAACAGACCCAAATCCACCCAAGGGTGGGATTGACGTGGAGCAAAGCATGGAGAGAACCTGCTACACCCTCTTGTTGTTTCCCTTACTCTTCTTTGCACCACCCTGACACCACATAAATGTATTTTCCCTGGCAGCTCCAGGCAAACGTGTCACGTTTTCAGATCCATCATGATGCGATCCCTGTTCTCCCAGCCAGTGCCTGAGCTCCTCTCCCCACACCACTGTTGACTTTGGCCTCCTCCTCAGAGCCCCGACCAGCTCCCATCACACCCCACAGAGTCTCCAAGTTGTGTTCCTGGAGGATTAACCCCGCGAGGAACCAGTGTAGAGCATGGCACAGGTCACCCTTGTGCCAGGAGAAGTTCCTGGGGCTTCCCTGGTCTGAGCTGGGAGGTGGAGGAGTTCTCCTGGAGGCATGTCACGAGCTCACAGCCAGTGGAAAGAATGGGTTAATCAGGATTAAAGGTGCTCCTGATGAGAGCAGTCGGGAGGAAGGGTCAGGATCCATGAGACACGTGAGTGGTTGTGGTTTCTAAACCCATTCTCCCTCTGCTGATGCCTGGTACTGGGCAGCCCAGTCCCTTCCACCCCACTCTGCCCCTGGGCTGGCTGTGATCCCCCAGCCTGACTCCTTCTCCCAGTTTAACCAAAAAAATCCCATCTCTCCAGGTCCTGGATGGGGATGGCACATCTTTTATCTGACTTGGCCCAGCAGGCTGCAAATTCCTGTGGTTCTGGGGTGGGTGAGGGGGGAGGGTCTTGCCCGGTGTCCCTCACTCAGGAGGCAGCTCCCTGTGTCACACATGTCAGTGTGCTGTGTTGGGAAATGTGTGCTGCTGCCCAGCTGGGGGCTGGAGAGCAGCCAGGGGCCACCCGTGCCTCCGTGGGAAGGCGAGATGGAAGACGTGGCAAAGCTGTGTCTTCATGGGAACTCGTCTTGCTTTCACTTTTTAAAATTATTTTTCTTTTCAGGGGGAAATTTCGAACAACAAGATGCCATTTGTGTTTTTCTACAGCTCGGGGAGCTCAGTGGCTGTGAGCTGATGGCCTCTGTCCTGCCCGTGCTGCCTTCCTGACACAGCCACCAGCGCCTTCCCTCGGAGCCTGTGCAGGGGATGAGCTGGGCTGGCAGAGCTGGGAGCAGCTCGGGTGTGGGCTGTGCTACCCCCAGAGAATCACGCTGGCAGGAACACTGGCAGCATCCTCTGTGGGATTTGGAGGGTCCTGGACTCCCTCCCACCTCTCCTCGAGCCATCACCTCGCAGTCAAACCCCCAAGGTGCATCCCTCACAGAGGGGGAGTGCTTCACCACGTCTCTGCTGAGGGATGTGTGTTTTCCTTGGCCTTCTCTGCCTCGTGGCTGCTGGATACTTATCTGAGTGATGGATTCATCTGCACAGAGACCCCTGCATCGTGGGGCAGAGGGAGAGCATCTGTTAGAGCGGCTTGGCGTGAGGGAGAAGGAGTAACAAAGAGGAGAGGGGTGGTGGTTGCACATCAAAGCCGTGTCTCTGCTTTCCAAGCCCGTATTTTTCCCAGCCTATCTCCTGGGTTTCATCTGGCCGTGGTGAAAGCAGGCACAAGCCACGGCCTGGTGTGTCAGAGGCTCACGCCTCTGCAGAGATGGAGTCTCTGAATTCCAGCTGTGCTGGGCACTTCGCTTTCCTCACTGCCTCCCCTGCCAGGGGTGGTTTTTCCATGGGGTGGAGAGCCCTGCCATTCCATGGAAACGCTTCAGCTCGGGGCCACTGCGCTGCACAGGGGGGTGTGACAGGGGACATCGGCCAGAAATAGACCTGGGGGTGAAAATCCCTGGCTC
>VYXC01008144.1:395957-417935 GCA_013397175.1 Platysteira castanea
AGAGAGGCAGAGAGGGAGAGAGGGAGAGAGGCAGAGAGGGAGAGAGGGAGAGAGGCAGAGAGGGAGAGAGGGAGAGAGGGAGAGAGGCAGAGCTGAGCCCCGAGCCCTCAGCCGTGGCACTCCCGTGTGCCCACGCACCCAGAGGTGTGGGCTGCTCCCGAGGGCTCGCACGGGAGAGGATGCTCCTTCCCCTGAGCCCCCAGGACACGCTGCCTGCGTGGAGCTGGGAGCCTGCCCTTGGCACTGAGTGCCCCACAGGAACCCCAGGTTCACAGAGGGGGACCGTGGGCTTTGCAGTGACCTCCGGGACAGCTGAAACACAAACACCCCTTAGGAGCAGCAGGGTGGCTTGGAGTTGGACTTGTTTCAGGAAATAGATAACATGAAATAGATCAGAGAGAGATGGAGCAAGTCCAGGACAGGAACGCAGGGCCAAGCACTCCTGGGAGGTGAGGAAGGTGCAGGTGTGGGATCATTTGGAGAGAAATCTGGCCCCTGTTTCTGTGCTGTATCACTCTGAAAACAAACCCCTTTCTTTTCTTCCTAAATCCGGGGTCCTAAAATGAAACCACCATCGCAAGTGGTCCTACAGAGGAGTTGTGGGGAGCAGCCTCTTGCCTTGTTTTCTCCGAGCTGTGTCCCCAGGGCAGGCTGTGTGACAGCCAGGCCTGTCAGAGAAAGCAAACCCTCCATCACCTCCTGCCTTTGCACTGCCAAATCACGGGGCTGCCCTCAGAAAGCTCAGCACATCCCCCTGGACCTCCTGGAGATCATCTGGGTGGCACAGCAGAAGGAAAGGAGCTGGAAAATGGGTTAAATTGCTTTTCCCCCACAATCTCAAAGCCTTCGTGACGGGACCTTTTGCCAGCATTGTGCAATGCTGGCTCACGTTTTGCTTGAACTTTAGTTCTGCTTTAATCCATGCCACGGTAACCTCCAGGGAAAGGAATGTTGCTGATTCCCGACTTCATCTGTGATCAAAACCTTCCGGCTCCTTCCCAGGCCATTGTTCTGTGTCCTGTCAGCACAGTCCCCGGGGCAAGGGCAGCTGTGTACCTGGATCAGGAGCGTTCCTCTGCCAGAGCCAGCTCTTCTCCTGCCCTGCAAAGCAATCCTGCAGATGCCTTGGGAAATCAGCATCGGCCCCGTGACTTCCAGTCCCCCCAAACCACAGTGAACTCTCAGATGTTTGTTTGTTTGCTTGTTTTGGCAGGAGGAAAAAGGGCCAAATTTAAGTTTAGGGAAATGTCTCATGCATCCTTCATCTGGCATCGTGGCTCTGGCTGGAAAAGCCATTCCCCACTTCCTGCCCTTATCAGCTAATGAGGTGGGTAATGGGGAAAGGCTTGGACAGCAAAAGGCACCAGCCATGCTGGAGGCATTCCTGCTGCAGTTGTTCACAGCCCAGCTCCTGGGCAGGGTTTCTGGGCAGTGCCAGCTCCAGGAATCACGAATTTTAGGAGGATCCATGTACTCAGCCAGCTCATCCAGGTGGGGGGTGCAAGGTCTGGGTTTGGGGGGTTCTTCCAGGTAATTTGGGCAATGACTGCGTTCTCTCAGGGCGTGAGCTGCAGGACAGTGTGAGCCCACAGGCACCAGAGCAGGCAGGGGTGGAAACCTTCCACTTTTTTTGGAAAATTGGGAGCGGGAGAGAAGAAAGCAAAGGGTTCACACAGGCGAGGAGGGTGCACGTGTGCTGTCCAGCCATCCAGACCCCTGTTTCCAGGAAAGGCCAGCTCCCACCCCGCCCTTCCAAGGCCACTTTTTGTTGGAAATGATGACAAGCTGCACATAACAATCTCAGCAGGCTCTTTCCTGGGAGAAGCCCTCACTGTGCCATCCTCCCACCACTCCAGAGCATTCTCCAGGGATGTTTCCAGCCCTGCCAGTTCTTCCAGGACCTCTCGATTATCTGTTTAACACGAGCCCAGTTGCCTGCAGTCCAGTGTCCATCCCAGCTGGAGATGGGCAGTTTTTGGCAGGAGCGAAAGCGATGCCAGGCGTTGGAATTGGGCTCTGGTAGGGTTATTTTTTCCCTTAGTTGTTTGGGGTTTTTGTTCAAATCCAGTTTATGAACACCACACGTTCAAGCCATCTCCATGTGGCACCAAAGTTAGGTTTGCATTTAAGAGGAAGGGTTTGGAAGGGGACAAGGAAAACAAATGCTGTATTAAGGACCTTAATTTACCTCCCAGTATAACCCTGGGTGTGGATCCAGGATCCCTGCTCCAAGAGCATCCTTGAGGGGTTAAAATATTTACTTCTCTGTCTCCAAACCCACAGTTTTTAAGCTCCTTTAAGGCGTTTGCAGATGAGGCAAAGTCATTTAAATGATGCAGATCACCTGAAGACCCTCCCCAAACTCGCCTGCAGGTGGAGAAATCATGATTTATGTGGTCTCGGATCCTACAGGTGTCCGTCAAAAAAACTGGAAGAGAAATCTGATCTAATAAATCTCCAAGGACTGAGCTTAGGTGGATTTCCTCACTCCAATCCTGTGTTTGTGTGTTGCAGGTTAAACCCGGGTGTCCGTGCCTGGAAAAGTGGGAATTCAGCCTGGAGGAAAGAACCAACACAGGTAAAAGCAGAAAATACCCAATTCCTACAAACCCCTGGTGTATGTCTGACTGAAGGCCAGCATCCCCTTCCTCCCCAGCCCAGGAAGGACCACACTGTGTCCCTTGTTCGTCACCCTCCAGAGCGTGGTACCACCGCCCTGCCCGGGGCTGGGGATGGCCACTGTGGTCCAGACAATGGGGATGGAGAATGAATGGAAAATGATCTCCTGTGTCGAGCTGACAACCAGCTCTCTGTTCCCCAGGCAAGTTCCCAGCTCCTGGGTGAAGGGAGCGTTCCCACCCCAGGAAATCCCTGCTGTGATCTGCCTAGCCCTGCATTGCTGCTTCTTGCAGCTCCTGGGCAATTCAGTGCTGTGAAAAACAGAGAGGAGAAGGAAAATAGTATTTTACAGCCTCATTTACTGGTGGTTCTTGAGGAGTCTCCCACAAAATCTGCTTGTAGGAGCATGGAACAGAGGAGGGAGAGCCCTCTGCAAGAGCCAGGCTGTTGGGTGATGCTCACACAAGTTTTGTATTTCCCTTAAACCACCTCAGCCACTTCTCAGAATGGTGAGGGCACAAATCCACCCGGGCTGTGCAGAGGACGCTGGGGTTTGGGGTTTCCCCTGCCACGTTTTGCAGGTTCCAGAACCAGAGAACCCCGGAATGGTTTGGGCAGGAGGGGACCTCAACACATCCCGTTCCCACCCAGGGCAGGGACACCTCGCACCAGCCCGGGCAGCTCCAAGCCCCATCCAGCCTGGCCTTGGACACTTCAGGAAATGAGACATCAGCTGAGCAATAAAAGGGCTTTGGGGACCATCCATGACCATGGGAGCCCAGGATGAGGTTTTTCCTCACTGATACCTGTTGCCCTGATTTTTGCTAAAGCCTTCTGTTTTAAACTTGGAGTCAGAATTCTTTCTCACACAGTTTCATGTAAATAATGGCCAATGTTTACTTAACGGTATTTTCTGTTTTCATTCCTTTTGTGATAAGAGAACTTTGATGAGCATCTTTTTTCTCCAGTGGGATTGAGAAGGAAGTGACATGTTCCCCAATCCCTTGTGCAGTTGAGAATTGTAAAAGACATGACATATGTAAATAAAGTGGCCTTTTCCCTCCTTTGTGCTGAACCTGGCAGGTGTGAGAGCGTCTTTATTGTGTTTTCCCAGACACGGATACCATCCCAGAATTGTTATGGACTCCATCCCCTCCTCACCCAGCCTGCAAACCCCGTCTGCCTGGTTCTGTGATGCATCCCACGGTGGTGTGGAGCAGGGAGCAGCTGTGGGAAAGGAGCTGTAAAGGAAATAATCTGACCTATTTCTCTGCAAAAGTGCTGGGAGGAAGGGGCTGGGATGAGGGAGATCCGAGTCCTCTTCCACCCGGCCCCTCCGAGGGTCTCGTGGCCGCGCCAGCCAAATCCCAGTTTGCCCACTGATGCAGTGTGGCTGACTGGTGGGGGTACTGGTTTGGGGAAAGTGAGGGCAGGACAGGATTTTTGCATGACAAATTTATGTGGACGGCCAAACCCGTTTTCTCAAGTTTTCTATTTGTTTTTAAATGTACTTTTGAGGGATGGCCAAACGTGGAGAACTTTAGCCCAAAAGGAATTGTATCCAAAGAATTTATGAGCAACTTAAGAGGAGAAGGCAGTGAGAAGAAACTGAAAGCCAGATGTAACTGCAGTTTTAGATGGCTTTTAGTTTAGTTTCAGATTTTTTAGGGGCTCTGACAGGGAACTGTTGGATTTTTGCAACGGGTTTGTAATCGGGTATTGAGGCAACTGTGAACTTTTGATCACTTATTTCTTGGTCTTCTGCCCACATCCAAGAGGGAGTATCTGACCATCTCGTTAACCTCCTGATTTAGATGCTGAGATGAGGAAGAGAACAGCAGGAATCAGCAGAAGTGCTGTGAAAACACGGATTCAGGAGCTGTGAAACACCCCAAGCAGCGCAGAGACCTGCTCCCCTTGAAGGCACACCCTGGGGAAGCAGCTCTAGAGAAAGAAATTATTCAAATTAAACAGCTCAGCAAGGCCTCGTGTTGTGTTCTTCATTACACTGACACTCTGGCCTGGTCTGGGACCATCAGCAAACCTTGGCTGTGCTGAGGGAGGGTCAGGAGGGGGTGAGTTGAGGAGGAAAGGTCCTGTTCACAACGGGGCAAGTGGCTTTTGAGGGGGACAAAGAAAACTCCCCCCAGAAACTGGAGTGAGCTCCTGCAACACCAGCAAAGGCTCCTTCAGCAAGGACAGCCTTGGCTGAGCCTCTGCCCACCAGGGTGGGGCTGAGAGATGCTCGAGGCACAGGATTTCCCCCGTACAAAGGAGGGCTCGGATCTTCTTAAACTGGGACCATTTTCTGCGGGAGAAATCAGTAACAGCACTGTGGTGGGGCCCAAGGAATAAAGAGAAAATCTCAGCTAAACCAGGGCAGAGGAGACTTGCACAGATTCTGTGGAAAATGATAAGGGATAATTAGGATAGGGCAGGGACATCAGCATCCTCTGTGGCTCCTTTTCCTCTTCTCTGAGGAAAGGCAGAATCACAGAATCCCAGGATGATTTGGGTTGACAGGGACCTTAAACTCACCCAGCCCTGCCGTGGGCCTTCCACCAGAGCAGGCTGCTCCTAGCCCTGTCCAGCCTGGCCTTGGGCACTTCCAGGGGCAACCACAGCTGCTCTGGGCACCCTGTGCCAGGGCTTCACCACCCTCACAGCCAAAAATTCCTTCCCAATGTCCCATCCAACCCTGCCCTCTGGCAAAACCCATTCCCTCTGTCACCCTTGGGGCCGGCACTGGCAGCAGCCCTGGCTGATGTGGAGGTGTTGGTGCCCAAGCTGGGCAGAGCAGCCTCCTCCTCCTCCCTCCCCTGCCCTGTGCCCCGTCAGCACCAGGGCCTGGTGCTCTCCAGGGTGTTCAACCCCACTCTGTGTTTTGCCAGAGACTGTTATTAGGAAATAAGGCTCTGCCTTTCCATCATCCCTCCGAGCGTCTGTCTGATGTCATTCTGTCTGGCAAGCAAGCCATCAAAAAAAAAGGCTCCCCTGGGAGAAATTTCTCAAACAAACAGCCAGCAACAAAAAAATAATAACCCATTAAACGTAATAAAATGCAAAACCCCACGGCACCCTCCTGACAAACGAGAAGGCAGCGTGACCTTGACTCCGAGCACGGGAAGGTGCCTCCTGCCCCGGCCCAGGGATGTGCCCTGTGCTTACCTGGGTGATTATCCTCACCTGAAGCTGCTGCAGGGGCTGAGATTGTGAGGTTCAAGTCCAGAGACAAATCTGGGCCAGCAACACCCGCTGCCATCACTCCCACCTGCAGAGCCTTCCTCTGTTCCACCAGCACACGGGCACCTGCAGATCAGGCAGGTTTGGCTCTCCGTGGTTTTGAGCAGTTGGGTTTTTTCCCTTCGTACGAAGCATTTGTGAGCCTGCAGAGCAAATCTTGGCCCTGCTCCTCCATATCCATTAATTCCTGCGGGCTGCAAGGTGATAAATGCCCCGTTGCCAGCTCTGAGCCCCTGGGGTGTGTGCAGGCTTCTGGTTTGGGCAGCTCTGGGTTTGATTCGGAGACCTGGGCACTGAAATGGGTGAGACTGAAGGAAGTTCATGAAACCCCACGCAAAACTCCGGCTCCCAAACTGGGGCAAGAGTCCCCTAAGTGCCTTATTTTCAAAATAAAACCAACCAACCAGTGACTTGGCTCTGGATTTGGATGACAAAGGTAGGGAGGATGGGGTTTAATCATAGAATCATGGAACCAGAGAAGGGTTTGGGCTGGAAGGGACCTCAAAGACCACCTAGCACAGCCCCCTGCCATGGGCAGGGGCACCGTGAGCCATGGGAGCAGTGTTTGAAGAGGGCTGCCATGGAAGGGAGTGTATTGCACTGATGAAAAGCCGCCCACTTGAGCTGGATCCCAGCTGCATAATCTTGGATCCATCCCTCACACATCTGTAGCTCTGATCCTCCTTTCCAAGCTGCTTCTCCTCAGAGCACTTCACAGAGGTCATTGCTCTTTGCAAGCCTGGCTCCCTCTTGCCTTGCAAACATCTCTGCCATTCTCCTCCCTCCTGCTGGGAGGTTTCAGGGCCTTCAGCAGAGCCCCTCTTTATTTTTCCTGGTGAAACCACCTGCTCTTCACCCAGCTCTCCTGGGGAACATCCCACCAGCAGCTCTGTCGTATAAAACAGGTCCATTTTCATCACCAGAACCCAGAGCTGAGAGCAGAATTCGCTCCTGCTGACAGCCTGAGGCTGGGACGAGCAACCCAGAGCCCCAAAATGAGGTGTTGGTGGTTTCTCTGTGGTTTCACAGGGTCAGTGCTGCGAGGCTGAAGTGAAATCCAGCGCGGGAGCTTCCCAAGGAGCAGCTCCAGCAGATCTGGGAGAGGGTGTTGAGAAGCACACCAGCTGAATGGAACACAGCAGGACTGTGCCCTGCTTCCTGCAGGATCTCAGCCCTGGGGTCTCCTGGGTTTGGGCAGTGCAGCAATCTCAGGGCTCACATTCACTGCTGCCATTTTTTCCCAGGGTGGGAAAACTTCTGGAAATTCCTCGGAAATGTCTCTTTTCTCCTGCTGCTTGAGGCCAGCTTCCTTCCTTGAAGACTGCAATAAAAGCAGCGATGTGCCAGTGAGAACAGCACAGCCTCTCCAGCTCTCCCTGAGATTTCCCGGGGGGTCACTGCTTCCCTCCTCCCCAGGGCACTGCCGTGTGTTCCCTGGCACCATCTCTCTCCTTTGCAGCAGGAGGGGAATCTGAGGCACAAATCTGAGCTTTTCAGGAGGAGACCTTCTCCAGACCTGTGCAGGATCTGAGGAGATGGGGCACATACCCCAGACAGTTCACCAGACAGGGATCTGACTCTGCTTGCATGCTTCAGTTTCCTCTCGAACAGAGATTTTCTCTGCTCTGGGATCCTACACAAATCTCCCTTGCCAGCTCTCTTAGGTGTGATCCTCACTCCCAAGGCCTCCAAAACCTAAAAAAACCCCTTTTTAGGTCTCAGAGGGGCTGGTATCTCTCACATTTGGCTCGGGGGAGTTGTAAGGTTTTCCAATCATCTCTTAATGATAGGAAAGCAGCTTTCACTCCCTCCCTTCCCCGCTCCTGGCAGGGAAGGTGGAATGTGCGTCGTGGAGAGGTGCAGCCACCTTTCAGGCCAGCAGCTGCTTTGGGGGATGGGTTAGACGAACGTGCAGGGTTTCCAGCCGGCCCCACACGCCCCAGCCCGGGGATTCACCGGAGCAGGGCTGCGGGGGATGGCTGACCGGGGTAACTCCGCCTGCATCCTGGGTAATCCCACCTCGGGAAGCCACAGCAATGGCTCCGCTTGGCAGCCCAGGAGATGGCAGAGATAAAACCGGCTCAGCTTCTTTGGAAAGAGCTGAAGCACAGAGGGATCTCGTCCAAGACACCTTTTGGATACTCAGGCTGTCCCAGCGGGAGGAAGGAGGAACCAGCCCTGCTTTGAAGACCGAGGTGTGTTTTTCCCCCGTGCCCTGTGAAGGGGGAGCAGGGATATGGCAGGGCTGCTGCCCCAGCGTGTGTTGGGAGGACAAATCAGGCTCAGGTGTGAAACTTTCCAGGTGTTTTTCCACCAGCTTGTTGCCCCCTTGGCCGGTCACCCTTTTTGCATGGTGGAGAGGGGACACCTGGGCAGGAGAGGGACAACCCTGGTGCATTAATGGGCACCCAGGGATGGAGGAGTCACAGACATGGGCAGGCTGGAGAAGATCCACATCTCTGGACACGTGGATGGGCAATGGATGGATGGATGGATGGATGGATGGATGGATGGATGGAGGGATGGATGGATGGATGGATGGATGGATGGGTGGACGGATGGATGGATGGATGGATGNCGGATGGATGGGGGATGGATGGATGGATGGGGGATGGAGGGATGGATGGATGGACTCTGCTTCCTACCAGGACCTCCTCCCAGTGACTTTCCAGCCCTAAGCCATGTCACTGGAGCACCTCTGCCACCATCAAGGTGTTCCTGCTTAGCAGGGGGACAACCTCACACATCGAGAGAACTTGTGGGAACTTTGGATTTCTTCTTCCTTTCCCTCTCTCCTCCCTCCAGCCGCCCCTTTCCTGCTTCTCCACCCAGAGCAGTGCAAAAGGAAACAGCCCCAGGGAAGCAGGCTCTGAATTTCCATCTGAGCACGGCACAAGGCAGCCCCAGGAACAGCCCGGCACGCTCTGATCTCTCACTCTCCAAAATCAAAGCAAGTCAAAAGCTCTGTCTCCTTTTTCCCTCTTGCCAAAGCCTAGAAATCCCATCAAGAGCCAAAGCATGTCATTCCAGTGGGAGATTTATACTGGGGGAGGGGCAGAAGTGGTTATTTGATGATGGTGTTGGGTTTTTTTTTAAAGTCCTTAATATCTCCTTTCCTTCTTTCTCTGTACAGCACAAATCCCCTTCCCAGCACATGCACAAGAGCAGAGCTGCCCTGCTCACACAGAAAACAGGTGATAAATCACAGGGCCATTGATTCAAACCATTCCAGGGAATGGGAAACACATGGACGGGCTCTCTAATTAACTGTTTGATATGGCTGCGGTGAGTTTGGGTGTAGTTTCCAATGTTTTGCGTTTGGCTCAGCACAGCCCTCTCCATGGTAACTGCAGTTTACCAAAAAGTGAGAAAATCCTGTGTTTGAGGGGCTGAAGTGACCTGGTACAGCTCAGCTCAATCACACAAAAAAAGCAACAAAAAAAATGTGAATACGGTGTTTGCTCCATGGGAAGGTTCCCTTCTCTTTCTCTTTCCAGACAGAAAAACAAAACAAATGGAATGATTTCTTTTAGTTCCCTTCTTTATCTGTAAATCTGCACTCTCTGGCCAGCTGTGGGGGCTCCCACTGTGCCCTCTCTCACAGGCTGCGGGTGAGGAGCCCGACCCACCCTCCGTGTGCCTCTGCCAGAGGCACCAAACAGCCCCCGTGCCACCCCTTCCCCCTCAAACCACCCAGCAGTGTCAGGCTGGGGATGTGCCCAGACCCCTTTCCACCCACATCTGTCTGTCTGTCTGCCTTGGGCAGAACACATTGATGGGCTCCTTTTTGTTCCCAGGGTGGCACCTTGCTCTGGGTGTCTCTGTTTGGGTGTGGGGTGCTGTCCCTGCACCCCACCTTGCTCTGGGTGTCACTGTTTGGGTGTGGGGTGCTGTCCCTGCACCCCACCTTGCTCTGGGTGTCTCTGTTTGGGTGTGGGGTGCTATCCCTGCACCCCACCTTGCTCTGGGTGTCACTGTTTGGGTGTGGGGTGCTGTCCCTGCACCCCACCTTGCTCTGGGTGTCACTGTTTGGGTGTGGGGTGCTGTCCCTGCAGGGCGGAGGGGCTGTCCTAGGAGGGCAGAATCCAGCAATGCCTGGGTTTAGCCCTGATTTATGCTGTCCAAGTAACCAAATCTCTAAGTTAGTGGGTAATTCACAGTGAGAAACTCTGCTGAGGACTCCAAGTGCTCCCAGAGGTGTTTTGGAAGGAGCAAGCCCAGCCTTTGCAGATGTGCTTCTCCAACGGGAGACAGGAGCCGAGCACGGGACAAAGGCCGGGAGCTGCTCCTGTGAGCCCCTGGCACTGGAATGGAGCTGCCCTGGAGCAGCCAGAGGTGATGCAGACCATGAGGATGGGATTTGGGAACAGCAGCAGGATGGAGAAGGGCGGGCTGGGGGCACAGAGATCTGCCAGGGCACCCCAAGTCCCTCAGGACCGGGTTTAGCAGCTGCCCTGGGGACACTCACCCCAAACCTGCTCAGGCCCAGCGAGTCCCAAAAACACCCCCAGAGCAGCCAGTGCATTAAAATGTAATTTAACAGGGAATAAAGGTTTAATCCATCTGTGTTTAGAAACAGCCTTTTCCCATATCCTGCTCTTGGCACGTCCTCCCAGCTGGGCCATGGCAGCTCGCTCCGTGACACGGGCACAGCTGCTGGAGGCACCGAGCACCAAACGAGCTGGGGATGTTAATATTTTAGTTTTTATTAGCTTTTCTTTCCCTTCCTTTTTCCCCCCATTTCCCCCTTTCTTCACCACAGCTCCCCGGGGCCCCGGTGGAACACCTGGCCAAGCCACTTCTGGTTCCATTTATTGGCAGGTAATTTATTTGTGGATCAGCAGGGAAAAGTGACCCCACAATTGCCTGCGTGTCCATCAGCTGACCCTCTGGGGGTGTTTGAGCGTGGGCTCACTGGGTTTGGCTCCAAGGAACTCAGATCTCCCCTTTAAGATCCAGGGCTGTTAGATCTCAGTTCAAACACACTGGGAGAAATTAGTCAAATAAATACTCTGGGAATATTATTACATATTATTCATTCTCGGGGAATATTTGAAAGCATTATTCACTCCTTGTGCATATCATTAAAGCAGCTCCCACTCAAAGATGGAAATTAATTGTAAAAATCAGTGGGTTTCTCAATCCTTTTATCTTTTACTCTCTCTTTTCCTGCCATTGCTTTCTCCCAACATTTATTTTTTGATAAGGACGAGGGAGAAGCACCCCAGATCCCAGCAAGAACTCGCCTGCCATCCTCCCCTGTGTGTTTTGTGCTGTAGCAGGGAGCTCAGCTCATTGCATCTGAAAGGTGTCAACAGGCTAATGCTGCCCTGTCAGCAGACTCCTCCAAACCCTCTTAAGCCCTTCCAATGGCCGTGGATCCTGTTCAAACTCTGTTCCCCACGTTTGGCTAAAATTATCCGGCTTTCAAAGATATAAATGATTTTTTTAAATATAATTTTTTTAACTTGCACAATCAAAAGCATGGGCTTATTTTCCCCGTGAATAAAAATGCAGAGGTGATTTCCAAGGAGACATTTTGGGGGAAAAAATAATGAAAATTTTGCAGATTTTGCAGCCAAAAGCGACTGACCGTTCTCCCCAGGGAAGGGTTTCATTTACTTCTGGCGTTGGCACACACAGCAGTGGTCAGCCCCATCACACACAGGGCTGATCACAGCCTGGAAAATGCAGCAGGGAATTTGTGTGGGCTTTTGGGAACAGCCAGGGCCTGGGCTGTGCAGGGAGTACATCAGGGAATAAGAAACCTCTTCCTAGGGGCTTCAGCAACAAATCCTGCTGATTTCCTCCTGCTCCCAGGCCAGCAGGACCCAGGAGCAGGCAGCTGATCCCATCTCGATGGCTGAGAAATTTCCAAAACACTCTGAAAACAATCAGTTTTTGCTGTTCCTGGGTAGCACCTGGGAGCTGATCTGTGTTTTTACAGACTCAGCCTGTGTGCCAGCCCCCCCTGCACACATTTAACAGCTTTGTTGGACTGTTAACACCCTTCTCTGCTCTCAGGAATTATTATTACCAGCAAGAGCCGGGGCAGCATCCTCTGCTGAATCCGTGAGGGAAATGCTTTTTCCAAACAGCCCCCATGCAGGTGGAGACACCTCTGCTCCCCAGGGTGGCTGGGGAGACAAATCTCCTGCCAGGAGCAGGTTCATGCCCTACAGAAACACAGAGATGGATTTTAATCCACCCAGGGTAGGTGGGAAGGAGGCAGGAGGTGCTGGAGGTCAGCAGGGACTGCCCAGCAGTTGGGGATCCTGCAGGAGGTTTCCTTCCCACCTGCCTGGCACCAGACCTCACGGTGGATTTTCAGCTGTAATAAGAGCAGCTTTTCCTGCTTATGACCAAATCCAAACAATTAAAAAAGAAAAACAAGAAGAGGAAAAGAGGAAATCCAAGCCAGGAATGAAATCACCACGTGCTCTCGTGTCTTGGTAGGGCTGCGGGATGGGTTTCAGCCCCGCTGTCCTTTGCTTTTTATTTCCAACTGGGGAGGATCCAGTGGGACTGTGGGATGAAGAGGCTGTTTACAGAAACAATCGGATCCATCAGACATCCCCTCCTCCTGACGGGTATTTGTTTGGAGAGAGACTGAGCTCTCAGTGATGGTGGATGTTCACTTCTGCAACTCCTTCAGGCTTCCCGGCCTCCTGACCCCATTCAGGACTTACCCACTGAGGGTGAAATAGCTGGGACCTGCAAAGGGTCCTCCTCTAATCCCGAAGGGTGACTGGCTGCTGCTTTCCTCCTCTAATCCAGGCTGCTGCTTTCCTCCCCAGCTTGGACCTGCTGTGGGGCCCTGGCCGTGTCTCCTCTCCATCTCCCCCGGGAGAGATGCCCTGTGGTGCTCAAGGATGTGCTGCCATTCCCAGCCCCTCAGCCCATGGAAAGCCCAGGATTGGTATTTTTAAGGCAGTAGCTGCAGGGATGTTTTGGTCACAGGCTCTCTCTGCGTTTCTAAATCCTGAGCCCTTTCGATTTCTTGGGAAAGCATCTGGTTTCCAGCACTGGGTCTCTCCAGCCTGTCATTTCACATAAATATACAAACATCCCTGTTTTGGATGATGGATTAGGGCTGCACTTTGGCTGGGATCACACAGCCCAGACTGCAAGAGGGGCTTTGAAGCAGGAAAATTTCACATTCCCATACTGCCAGCAGAACAGTGCACAGGACAGACATCCGTGCTGGGAATCACAGACCCTGCCTCACTTGCACTGCTCCAGCATCACCCCCTGTAACCCCACGCTGTTAACTCACCTGAGGGCATCACTGCCCTCTGTTTCCTCTGCCATAACAGGCAGCAAGCTGGATCTCACATGGATTTACACAGGAGCAGAGCTCCTGGCTTTGGTGGAGCCATTGAGTCCCCCACTAGCACAGATTCCATGCTGAAATCCCGCTAGCAGAGCAGTGCAGTGCCAGCTCAACGCAGGCACAAGCTGAATTCCTTTCCCGGTATCTCCATCCCTCCACACCACAGGGATTAGGGCTGGGCACCCTTTGCAGTGGGAGCAGGGCCTGCAGGACACTGGTGAGAACAGGCTGCAGTTTGTCTCCCAAAATAAGCACGAGGTGCTTACTGTGCTGGGTCCCAGGACCTTTCACCTTCCATGTGAGAAGGCTCCGCTTGGAAAAATACCAGCCAGCACGGCGATGATTTTTGTGCTGATTTCCTCACTGAAGCCATAAATCAGCACTTGCCAGAGGCTCCGGCTACCTGCCTGTCCCAGGGACTGGAGCCAGCTGCCAGGAGGAACTACCAAGAAGCAAACTTGAGTCTGAAATCATTGGTTTAGGCCTCAGAGCCAGCTCAAATGTTCAGGTGGTTTATCCAGGAGGAACAGTTTTGTGTCCTTTGTGACTGGAGTGCCGACTGCTGCCAACAGGTCTGGCAAACCTCCTGCTCCCAACCTCGGGCTCGCTGAGGACAGCACCAATGCTATGAATTTAAGTTCTGGATTCACCTTTTGATCAAGTTTAAGGATGAACTCCTGCCCTCAGTGCCAGATTTTGCCTTAGTCTTCTGCAGAGCAGCTCTTTCCCCACCACGTGCTGCCCATCCTTTTTCTATCCCAATTTTAACATTTATTTTAGATACTGTCCTTGTGCAACACCCCCAGGAAGCCTCCTCAGTGCACGGGTGAGCACAAGACCAGAGGAGAGGGGCTCTGGCTGCTCAGCAAAGCAGAACGGGCTCCATTAGGAAAAGGACATTGCGTGTTCCATACAAACAAACAGAGTTAATAAATCAGGTGCCAGCAGATGGTGCTCAGTAATTTGCAGCATCCTGGCTGGGATGAGCTGGTCCATTCCCAGCAAAAGGAGGATTAAAAAGCATTTGTTGCACCAAAAGAAGCACGGCAAGCTGAGGCACAGTTTATTGCTTTGTGCTGACTTTATTTCAAACACATTGTGGTATTAACCAGAAAAGCACCTTTTTATTGACCCCGCTGCTTGTTTGCACCCCCAAGGTTTTGTTTGGTCAGAAAACATTAGGAGGAGGAAAAATAACATGAAAAAAGGACGTTGCAGTTCAGTTGCAGAAGAATCTCCCAGTGGCCCGGGAAGATAAAACTCCTAATCGTGTCATTATCTCCTCTGGATGTTCCACTTCCATCTGCTGCAGCGAGGGCTTTGGTTTTTCTCATGTGCAAATGGAAAGGGGTGAAGCACAACTGTGCAGATGAGCAAGTGGCCTTGGAGGCAGGAGCTGAAGGTTTTCCTTTCTTCTCTTTGCACAGCTTACAAGCTGGTGCTCTCCTTCCCAAGGCCAACTCGGGTGTGCTTGGAGCAGCCTGGTCTAGTGGGAGGTGGGGGGGTTGGGATGGGATGAGTTGTAAGATCCCTTCCAAGCCAAAGCCCTCTGGGATTCTGTGGTTCCTGGATACCCCCGTGCCTGGGACACCTGCATGCTCCCATCCCTGCTCCCAGAACCTCCTCTTGCAATGCCCACAGTCACACAGGAGGTGCCTGTTCTGTTCTTCCCTGTTCCAGCCTCAAGGGAGATTTTACAACCCTCAGATATCACAGAAAGAGAAAGTCACTGACAAATCCTCCTCCTAAATATCCCAGCCTCCCGCTGGGCTCTGGGCACTGGATGTGGGCACCCATCCGTCCAAAGGCTGCTCCAGCCACGGAGCGCCACGTGACAAAAAAGCCACAAACAGCTCTGAGCAGAAATGCATTTTTTGGACAGAGCTGGTGCCCAACCTGCCAGGAAAAACAGTGTTATCCCAGGGGAGCAGTGTCATTAGCTCATTTCCCATCACGAGGAGCAGCCAGCCTCAGTGCAAGCGAGATCAGGCAGCTCGGGGCACGCTGTGGGCATCCCTTCCCCGGACAGCCCAGCGCCCTGGCCGGGGGCACGGCACGGACAGCAGGTGCAGGGATGGAGGCAGGAAATGTTTGTAAGGCTTAGGAAAAGCTGAGGTTTCTGGCAGGTTCCCGAGACAGTCAGCTTGGCCCGGAGCTCTCTGCTGTATAAATTGTGGAATTAGAGTCAAATGCAAAACTGGAGCAATAGGCCAAAGGCAGAGCTGGCAGCTGGGAGGTCGGGTTTGGTTTAACTTCATGCGAGCACGGCCCAGCCAGGCTTTCCACGGGGAGAAAGGTGGGAAGGGGGCAAACAAAAGAGGGGGAAATGCAGGGAACTGGGGGTGGAAATAACCCCCAAAGGAAGACGGATGGGACAGCAAGGGAACAGAGAGCTCGGCCCAGAGACTGTGAAGGGGGAAGCATCTGCAAAGCAGAGCAGTCGGGGAGATGGGGAAGCCAACACCTTCCCTGAACTGTGTCCCAGGTGGGCACCACCAGAGCTGGCACTGCTCCGTGGTGGCACTGGGCACCACCAGAGCTCCGTGGTGGCACTGGGCACCACCAGAGCTCCATGGTGGCACTGGGCACCACCAGAGCTCCATGGTGGCACTGGGCACCACCAGAGCTCCGTGGTGGCACTGGGTGCTGTCCCACTTGCTCCTGGGGCCTGGGCTCTGCTGCCCGGCCGAGGGGAGGCCGTGTCTCCATCCCTGTGTCATTGCTGGCTTTGCTCGAGGTGCAGTTGTGCTTTTCAGGATCGGGACCGTGCACTGGGTTGACCTCCAGCGTTTCAGGGCCGTGTGGTTTGGATTAGCTGACTCACTGTTCATGGCCAGGCTTCAGGGCCGCTTGGTGGGGCCAAGACGCACAGAAATAATCATCTGTGTTGGGCACAGAGAGTGATTTTGTCTGCAGAGCATCGATGCAATGTGAGACAGGCAGGAAAGCAGGTTTTTCCTGGGATTCTTGGAGAAACTTGATTTTTCATGGAGAATTTCTTACATGCTGCAGGTAACCCCTGGGACTGGGGAGATAAGCAGATTTCCTGCATCGGAAACCTTATCTCCATCCTCCCAACTCTTGTTTTCTCTTTCCAGTCATCCAGACGTGCAGGGGATAGAAGTCAGATGTGAGGAATTCAAGTGGGGAAAATTATACCAGTGGAAGAAGTAGGAATTTGGGAGCAGAGCCTGATGCTGCCTTCTCCTTCTCAGGGTTAACTGCTGAGGACCTGTCCTTTAATCAGACACCTCCTGAGCTCAGCTGTGAGGGACCAGGGGGTCTCATCAACCTCAGCAACCCAGGATTGCTCCTTTTGCAGGCCACAGAGAGCATCAAGTCATACTTCTTCTTGGTGCCATGGTCCCTTCCTGCAGGATGTGCCACACCAGCAGATGTGTCCTGGTGCCATCTCTCTCTGAGGCCAGGGAGGATTCCAGGTAGGGATTTGCTGAACAAACTCACTCCTGTCTGCATCAAAGGATGTTTGGGGCTTATTCCCCGAGCAATGTGTGACCTCAGCAGTGGCTCAGGACCGTGGAAGAAGTCAGGTCCATGTCCAGATGTCCACGGGGTCTGTGGGTGTTTATTTTGCAGATTCCTTCCGGCCCCAACCCCACTCCCATCAGAACTCGCAGGAGGTTTCTGTTGACTTCGCCGTGCTCCAAACACCGAAAATTCAACAAATGCAGCTGCTGTCACTGGTTATCCCAAAACCTGCTGGCACAAGGCTCCTAAATAACCAGGGAGGCTGTCACCCCTAAAACTGCCACACCCTGTGCAGGGACCCTGCCCTCACTGCTCTCCTTGGTGTGCAAACCTGCAGCACCAGCCCCAAGCATCGCTGCTGGGTGAATACTGACGGCCTCAGGCGTGGTTTGGGTTCAGCTCAAGGCTGAAACAAAGGCAAAGTAGCAAAATTTGAATCAGACCATATTTGGGCTCTGAACTCCGATGCAGAGTTGCTCACAGTAATTTGCCTTCCTGCAAACCACCCCTGAGCCCTGGTCCGGAGCGAAGGGCCTGGCGGTGCTCCCGGGGTCCTTGAGCACCACGCTGTGTCTCAGCGTGCTTTTCCTGCCCCGCTGGAGCAGCAGTGGGAGCTCCCAGTGACCCTCCTGCCATTTTCCACCCCAGAGAGACCCACTCCTGTCCTGGGAGACGTCTCCTGCACCCTGAGCTCCCTGTTTGGTCTTGCTAGGCTTTCACATTGAACACCAGTGCCTGCTGCTCAACCCTCCAAGGTGTGCTGGAACAGCAGTGAGATGGAGAGCATTGAAAAGCACAAAAGAAAGATTTTGGTGTCGACTTTGTGTCCTCGACCCCTGTGCCACCACTCCACGCCGCCCCGTGCCACCCGCAGCTCCTGGAGACAATATCCCATTGAGCACCCGGGGGCTGGTGCCAGCGGGGAGGGCTCTGCTGACATTCTGCAGTGCCACAGGGCCCCGGCCCAGCCCTGGAAATGCCTCAGACAATGCCCAGCCTGTGCCCGTCCGCACACCGACGGGCGGCGGGGCCAGCAGCAGCACAAAAAGGGGTTTATGGCCGTGGGGCACAGGCACTCCCTTCTCAGGGTGACAGACGTCACCGACCCCTCACTGGAAACAAAATGCCCTTTAGAAATAAAGCGAAAGAGCTGAACTGGCCGTGCCTTGGGCCTGGATGCCGCCCGTCCCCCCTCGCGTGGCCTTTGCAGAGGATGCCCTGGCCCTGGCGATAACCCCGGCTGGTGCTGGCCCAGCCCCCGGGGAGCAGGGAGTTAGCACTTCATATTTCTGACAGGCACGGCGGGAGCAGACGCCCTGTGGGACAGCATCCAGGCCGGCCTGCGCTGAAATTCCTCCTGCTCCTCGCCAGCAGCCCCACTTGGGTTTTGTCTCACCCCTTTTTCACCCCCAAATATCCCCCCTCCAGGGACTGCTGCTAGCAGAATGTGAGAGGTTGGGACAAGGTAAAATGCTGGGGAAAGCTCAGGTCGCAACACAAACCCTCCTGGCCATGAAATCTGGGCAAAGTTTCCCAAGGACTGGGCTCCTGCTGGGATCTCCATCCTCCAGCATCATCCTTGGGTCACACAGGGGCCTTGTCCTGGGTTGTTGTTTGGCTGTGCTTGTTTTTTTTGTTCTTTAATTCCACATTATTTTTATATAAGCCTCTTTCCCGAACGTGCCCTATAAAATCTTCAAGCAATGTCCCCTCTCCCTGCCCCTTCCTCCCCATGTAAATATTTTTAGCTCTCATAAACACAAGCCATTAAGCACTCGAGAGTGCAAAGCAGAGTTCTGGGGAGGCACCACTGTGGGGGCAACCCACGCTCCTCTTGCTAAAGCACAGCCCAAAATTACCCCCTTGTCAGGGGGTCCCTGCACTTCCAGGGGTTCAGCACCTCCAGGGTTCAGCATTTCTGGCTGGACCCCTCGGGGTGGGTTCAGGACCCACCAAATGCTTGACCCAATTCCTGCTCCCCTTTTTGGGGAGATGGGAGGAGGCAAAACTCTGCAAAGCAGGTGCTAAACTGGGATTTTTTTCAAAGGAAAGCCCAAAGGATGAGCCAGCCAGAGCTTAGGGGGTTGCAGCAATCTCCAAATATCAGAGAGCTTGGAAAATTCTCATCCCCAGCCGTAATTCCCCCAAGACTTTGCTGGACACGGTGCAGGAGAAGCTGTGTGCAAGGATGATTCGTTGTGTCTTGATCCTGGATTGTGGGCTTCGATCACAGAATACCCCTGAAATAAATTCCAATAAATTTCCTAAATTTAATGGAAAACTCACCCTTCTTTTCCACCTCCTAAAGTCAAAATGTAGAAATTTGGGGAAATCTGAGCAGCCCCATAATTTCTGTGTGTTCTGCTGGAGGCCAGCACCCTGACTTTGTACAAATTGCACAAGGGCCTCCAACAGAGATAAATAAATTCCCTGAAAGGATCACTCAGAGCAGTCCGGGGGGAAATGCTGCCCAGGCCCTGGTGTTTGACCCGGGTTGTGCAATGAGCAGGAGGGCTGAGATTGCACTGATGAGTGCAAGATGTCCCCAGGAAAGGGACATCCAAAAAGGCTGGAGCAAGCCAGCAGTGCCAGGAAAGGACAGCGGGAAAGCTTTTGACCACAGCAGAGATGACTCTGCTGGGGTGCAAGGGTCCTTAGAAGAAGGAAAGGGGTGAGGATGTGGGTTTGGGAGAAAAGGGGCTTTCACTGGATGTTTGGGGTCTGGCGTGTGGGACTCAAGGCAGTCTTGCAGAGCTGGACCCAGCAAGGCAAGGTTTAGGGGCAGGGTTGGGAGGGGGCTCAGTGGCACGGCTCAAAGGGAGCAGGATGGGAGCTGGGCTCCCGTCCAAGGTTCAGGGCAAAGCAGAACTCTGAAGTTTCCCAAGCTGCCCAAGCCTCCTGGGTCTGCAGCTTTGCAGCTCCCAAGATCAGATTCCCATGATGGATTCCTCGTGGCAGGAACACAAAGCTGCCCCAAAGGGCCCAAATCCCATCAGCCTCCTCGGGCTGTTTGTGACATTTAGGTTTCTGAAGAAATCAGCGAACAAGGAGGAATTTCTCCCTGCTTTGATGCTCCTGTTTCCCTCCTCCCTGGGGAGCGTCCCTTCCCCCTGCTCCCATGGAAGTCCAAGGTCAATCCATCTAAGTTCCCACAACCCACTGCCCAAAAAAGCCTCTTGGAGGGAAACCGTCCTGTTGCCATCAGGTGCAATCAGACCTGCTTTCCTTCTCCATCAGGCATTTATAGGATTTGTTAAGATGTGATTTGCACAATTTAGGAAAACACGCTTTTTTTGAGCTCTCCTAATCTCTGAGCAGGAGCATCCCAATTTTTGCAAGTCTGGAGGGTTTCCATAAGTGTTCCTTTCCCTTCTGCTTCTTTCTCACACCTTTATAGGGGAACAGTCTCATCTCTGAGGCTCTGTGGGCTTTGCTTTCCAAAGGGAAAGGGATGCTGAGCACCTTTTCTAACCCAATAGCCAAGCCCTCAAGCTTCATTTCGCATCCCATGCAGCCCTGAAATGGGAGAGGTGTCATCACCAACTGGTGCAAATGGGGGTGACACCGACTGGGAACGACCTTCCTTTCCCTCCTCCACAGTAAAATCCATTTCCCATCCTCCTGCACTGTTCACTTTCCCCTCACTCTCCCCGTTTCCTGACACAAGGATCCAAATCCCGGGACCATGGATTGGGTTTGCTGTCCCTGCACCAAGGCAGCGCTGGGCTCGGGCAGAGGGCGGTGAATGTCAGCTTGCCCTGAGTCATAAAAAACCCACACACATCCATTTTCCCGTCAAGCTGGCTTTAAACAAGCCCGAAGTGAGTAAACACGGGAGCACAGACTGCGGAGGCTGCACAAACACTCCTGCACCCCGGGTTACCCCGGGCAGATGTGAGCGGGCAGCAGGCAGGGATGTGCCAGGAGGGTGAAGGAAAAGGTGACCCAGGAGAGAGAGGAGCCTGCGGGGCTGGTCCTTCCCGGTGGGTGGGATGCAGGAGGCTCAGAGCATCCCCAAACCCACTCCCACGGGCCTGGTTTGGCTCCGATTCGGCCCAAATCCCCCACGGGGCGTGCTGGGGTGGGATCACCTCGGCAGGGCACGCTCTGGGCAGGGTTCGTCGGTCGTGGATGTTTGTTATCCACAGGGGCCGGGCTGAGGCACGTGTAGGAAAGCAGCCACGATCCTGGAATAATGTTATCTTAGCAAATGGGTTTGTTATGGTTGTCGGCTTCCTCGAGGAGCCTTTCTTAATCTGGAAAAGCAGAGGGCCCAACGCGGCGGGAAGTTTTTCATTATCGGCTCCGAGGAGTTCGGAGATGAGAGATTAGAGGGAAAGGCACAAATCCTCTGTTCCAGGAAAGAAAAATACGGGATTGCTCTTTGGTAAGATGTGAAAATGCCTTGGAAGTAGTGGCTGCACCCAGAGCAAGACACTGGCTCTGTTTGTATTGTATTATTCTCTATTATTACGTATGGTATATGCTATGCATTGTATATTGCATATGTTATGTAATATCATTTATTATACTAATAATAATAGCAAATAGGAATTGAACTTTATGATCCTTGTGGGTCATCATTTCCAACTCAGAAAATTCTTTACTTCTGTGATAATCGTGTTGCGTTATTAGATATGATGATGATGATGATGATGATGATGATGATGAAGAAGAATATGTAATGTGGTATTTCCAGCCTGCACATCACAGGCACAGCCAGGACCTGCAGCCTGGCAAGGAATCAGGAATTTCTCGGCATCGTGGGGTGCACCCACCAACCCAATATTTTTTTCCCATTTGGGGAAAATAACACTGAAAATTTGGGGTTTTTGTGCTGCAGGATCTCTTTTTTCAAGAGGCACCTGCAGAAATGGAAGGTGATGGGTCAAGAGGGGAGTTCTGTTCATCCCCTGCAGCTGCACGGTCTCTGATCCAGCAAAGCAATGTGATTTCTTGTAAATACACATTTTTCCAGTGAAAAACTCCTTACATGTCTTCTGCTCGTTATCCAAACTTGAGCCCTGACACAGCTCCGGTGGGTTTGGAATCTGTCCAGCAGGAGCAGCCCTGTCTCGAGCAGGGACTGAGCTCTGCAGCCTGGACTTGAGCAAGAGCTCAGGTTTAAACCTGGCTTCAGAGGTTGTTTGGCACAGCACCCCACAGTCAGGGGAGAAGAGGTGTAGATCTGTATGTACAGATATATATAGAGAGAGAGAGAGACACAGATTATATAGATATAGATAGAGATAGAGATAGAGATAGAGATAGACATAGAGATAGAGATAGAGATA
>VYXC01008144.1:418044-436384 GCA_013397175.1 Platysteira castanea
AGATATAGAGATAGAGATAGATATAGAGATAGAGATAGAGATAGTTAGATAGATATAGATATAGATACAGATATAGGTGAACCAATCAAGGGGAGAAAAAATACAGTGAAGAAGCCTAAAAGGAGAGTAAAACGGATGGAAATAGCAGCACGTGGGATGCAGAACCAGAAGGTCCCATCCCGAGTGGGTTTCACCTTGATACAAGCAGATGTAGGCACTGGGACACCTCACTGCTGCCCCATGAAGGATTTATCCCCAAACATTTGGGCTCGCTACCCCAAATAAGGAGGATTTAAGGCCTTTTCCTGGGCATCTGTGCTCACTGCTGGCATCCATCAGCAGAGCTCCACGTCCCCGACCCGTCTGTCCCACATTTTCAGCCTCTCCACACCACAAGGGGAATGCTGTCAGGGTTTTTTTATCTCCTTCCCACTCCGGTTTTATCAGTTGGTTATTTATTTGGGTTTATTGCCTTCCTTGTTCGTTTTGTCGTTTCGTTTACTCAGTCCCCCAGGCTGCCGAGATGAGGCACCGAGAAAGAAGATATAGGACAAATAATTATTATTTGCGTGTTCTCTGGAACAAGCCAAGAAAGAGTCTCTGGGGAGAGGGTGGGATTCGCCTCTGTTTGTTTCCTCAGAGGCAATATTAAATGGAAAAACGTGGAAAGGCGGCTGGAAGAGTTAACCCTTCCCAGAGCCCCGGCTCCGCACCATGGGCAGGGCTGAGATCCTGCAGCAGCAGGAAGGAGACAGAGGATGAAGCAGAAACAGGTTCCCTGGTGCTTTTGGCTTCCCACCAAGCAGAAACAATGGAAACAACAAAAGGCAAGAGCAATCCCTGGCAGGGAGCAGAACAAAGCCCTGCAGTCTGGGCAAAGCCAAGGGCAGGGCTATTCTTTTCCCATATTAACTCACCCCTCCCCCCAAAAAAATACATTTAACACCCCCAGAGGCGTTGTTAGGAGTGAATCCCAGCTGGATCTGGGGAGGAATTTGCAGGCCTGGGTGTGGAGGCGTGTGGCACGTGCCGGGCTGGGTGCCCGGCTGTGGGGGGTGCTCCCTCAGCATCACCCAGGGACCAGGGACGGCTGTGCCCTCCCCGGGGGCAGCTCCAGAGGAAAAATTTGCATGGCCCTCACTTGGTACCAGTTTCGGGCTTTGATTTTTCTTTACTTTTTCTTTTACTTTTACAGGGAGAATAAATGAACCACTGACGCCTCCAACCCACACGACACACTAATTCTGGGAAAGTTGGGTTTTCCAGGTCCAAATGGGACCTGAAACATCAGCCATGGCTGGAAAACCAACACTTGCAGTAATCCTTCAGGTGCATGAAAAACAGGGAGGGAGGGAGGGAGGGAGGAGGGGAGGAAGGAAGGAAGGAAGGAAGGAAGGAAGGAAGGAAGGAAGGAAGAGAGGAAGGAAGGAGGGAAGGGAGGAAGAAAGGAAGAAAGGAAGGAAGGAATTGTGGAGACTTGTTGATACTGGAGACAGAATTTCTATAATAAAGAGCATCTTAAATGCTTTAAAATTCCGTGCTTCCCATTTTCTTCCAGATGCCGGGTCCTTGCTCCTGAGGACATGGCCTGAGGACTGACAGACGTGTCCTCTCTTTTCACTTCCCTTCTCTTCCTCAAAAGCAGAAAAAATTGTCAAAGGGACTGAGCCACAGGCTTGCTTTTCAAAAAACCACACACTTCAAACAGTTTTATACACCCCAAAAAAGCACACTGTGAGCAGCAGAAAAGGGGTTTTCCTTTCCTCTCCTCGTGGCAGCCCCTCCAGGGATGGTGGAGCACAGCAAGCACCAACTCTGCCCCAGGGATGTGGGGCAGCCCAAACCCCCAGGATTCGGGTGGGATAACATCTGCTTGGCATTAGGGTCTCCCTCTCGAGGTTTCCCTTGTTTTTATTCTTTCTCCTCATTTCCTTTTCTCTCTGCTCACTCTTTTTCTCCTTCCTTTGGGAGAAAGCAGCTCAGCCCAGGTTCTCCCTGTCTTTCAGTGCCCATTTTCCTCCGTGTTTGTTTTTCAGCCTGACACATCCTCACCTCCAAAGTAAGCGCTGAACCCAGGGGTTAATGGGCACCTTGGGAAAACTCTAATCAAGGCCATTCCTTGCCACGATGATCCTGCACGACCCCGAGAAAGACCCTAAACCCCAGACCTCACCTCCTGAATCCTGGGGGTATCTGAAGATGGATGAAGACGTGGCCTTTAGTGTCCCTAATTTCATGTAACATCTAGCATTGGGGTATTGGTTTTTTATCCCCACATTCCCTGAGGTTGTTTTTAAGATGCCCAAATTGACCATGCTGCAATAGACTCGGTCTGCTCCTCATCATCCTGCTGCTTCCTTCCCTCCACCCCTGGTCCCACTGTCCTTCCCCACCTCTCCTGCCAGGTTTCTATGGCATATGAGCAAAAACCCTCCCTGTTCTGCAAGGTGGGGAGGATATTTAGGGTATTTTCTCCTCTCTGTGCACCCCAAAGTCTTTGATCCAGCCTCGGTGGAAGCTCCCAGCTTTGCTCACAGGCTGTGTTCAGCAGGGAGGTGCTGAGGTCCCTGCTCAACATTAGGACTGTGCTTAAGGGCTGAAAAAAATGTGCGTTTTTTTAAGTGAAAATAGCAATTAAATACAGAAACGTGGCCCCAAGTGCCTCAGCAGCTCGGGGACAGAGTGGTGTTCAGCCAGCTCTGACTGTGCCCAGTGCTTCAGCCACCTGAAAATGTCTCAGATGCTCTGATGAATCCCTGTGGTCTCTATTTTTTTAATTTAGAGCAAAAAGCA
The DNA here is from genome assembly GCA_013397175.1 of Platysteira castanea. Taxonomy (NCBI): domain Eukaryota; kingdom Metazoa; phylum Chordata; class Aves; order Passeriformes; genus Platysteira; species Platysteira castanea. Next base: position 420,838 of record VYXC01008144.1, read on the forward strand.
GCTGTTAGTGTGAATAATTACCCTTGCATCTGGGTTACACAGTGTTGTTCCCTTCACAACTCCAAAACATTGTTCCTCGAGGACTTGTATTTCCAGGGCTGTCAATCCAACACCTTTCACCGGCGCTAAATTCATTTACAAGTGGGGGGAAAATGAAAAAACCTTTAAAAAATAATCAAGGCACATTAAACAACGATTTGGGAGCCCATCCACCTCCCAGCCTTGCTTGGCTGAGCTCGATATTAATTAGGCTAAATCCAAAGGCAGCACCTTCCCGGGGAGTTGGCTGGGAGGCTCTCACCACTCACCCCAGGGCTGCAGTTTCCAGGGGTTTTACCCAGTTAAGGATTATAATCTCTAACAGCTGCCTGATTTACTCAGCTCATTCCCTGGGAGGTGCTGACGCCCTCCCGCTCCTCCTGCCGTCGCTTCTCCCAGGATTTTGCCTTTATAGGAGTGAAAGAATGTGATGGAGACCTCCAAAAAGATAAAATCCTCCTCCCGCTGCTGCTCAGTGAGGAGGTGGGAGTTTGCTTGCCTTAAATCCATGAGCTCTGCTTGCCAGGTCAGCGTCCGCCAGATGAATTTGGCACCCACCGTGTTGTATAATTAGAAAAAAAATATAAAAAAAAAAAAAAGAAATAAACCCAAAGCAGCAGAAATGCTTGTGGGAATGTGTCAGTTTGCTGGCTGGGAGGAGATCAGGGGAAGTTTAGTCTGCTGCAGGGGCTGGGGGGTGGGCACAGCCGGGGCTTGGCATCCCTGCCCAGCTGGTCCCACAGCCCCGCTGGGGCTCGTCTCCATCCCGGGCAGAAAAGCTGCCCAGGCTTCCTCAGAGTGCCCAGCCCGGGATTCGGATCATTCTCAGAGGTGCCAGAGTGGGGAAAAGGCCTTTTCTGCCTGAAGAGCAGGGTTTTCCTGCCAGGGGTGGGAAGAACCAGCCGGAGCTGCGTTATCCAGGGGAGAGAGGGCAGAGGGGCTGGGGTCTCACACCCTGGCTCCACAGCAGCGTTTTGTTTCACATCCCCAAGCTTGAGTGAACATTCCCGTTTTCCCAGGCACAGCAGAGCCCTGCCCAGTTTATTTCTTCTCCCAGGAGAGGTTTCCTGCAGGACATGTGTTCTCAATTAGGTCCATTAGTTCAGTGTACGTCTGGTTTTGCTTTTGTCTCCTGGCAAAGCCCAGTAATTATAATTATTATTAATAGTAATGGCAATAATATATTTTTATGTGTATGTGTGTGCATATAGAGACACAAAAATAGCAAGGCAGCACCCCAGCCCTGGAGAGCTGATCCACAGCCACGTCGAAGCCCTGGACCAGAACACCAGACGAGGCAGGAGAGTTTCCCTCACCCTTCACAGTTTCTCTCCCTGACACTACACTCCAGGTAAATCCTTTTTAAAAAAAAATTTCTAAGCTTCTTGTGTTTCAGCACAGGACAAATGTAAACAAGCAGATTTGCAGGCGGTCCCAGGGGCAGGACTGAGTTTTAGCTTCCTAAAGACATTTGGTGTGCTCTGCCCAAGATACCTTCAGCTGTCCAGCTCAGCCAGGGATGGATTTGGATCAAAATCGGAATTCCTGGGCATGATTCCTTGGCCTGAGGGGATGAGTCTCGTTCCTATTGCTCCGCCAGACCATCCTCCACCTTCAGTTCCCTGCAGGTGAGGGCACATCAGTGTCCCCTGAAGGGAAAAGCAGCCAGCTCAGCCCTTCATTGGGCACTCGAGAACCCAGAGACGACAAATTCGCAGTGAAGGGAAGAAACAATGACACCTTTAGTGCTGGGAAATGAGGGATCCAGAGAAGCACCGAGGGCAGCATCTCATGGCACTGGGAGCCCCTTGTGCTGGGACAGAGCTCAGGCTGCTCCGTGCCACTGCTCCCACACCAGGAGCTGCTCCTGTGCCCTGAGCCTTGGCACGGATGCAGGACATCCCCTGTGCCACCCACCTGCTGCCCCACGAGGCCACCACCAGCTGTCCCTGCCCCAAAACCCCCCTTCCCTTCCAGAGGGTGTTTCTGGCATCAGTGCTGGGTTTATTTCTTCCTCACCAGGTCAGCACTTGGGGATTGTGTGGGGGTTTTGTCTCTCTGGGTGATCTTCAGGGGCATCTGGTTAAAGGTGAGGGGAGCAAGGTGACAGTTTTGACTGAATTTTCTGCTCCTGGACAGGTACTGGAGGCAAAAGTTACAGCTCTACCGGGCAGAAATCTCCCTCCCTGTTCCCAGTAAAGTCATTTCCAGCTGGTGCCTTTGCAGTGTGGGGTGTATTTGGGGTGAAAGTGAACTTTATTGTGAGGGGAGGTAATAAATCCTCTATATCCCTGTAGGAGCTGCTGAGGGGGAAGGTTCTCAGTTGTGTCTGTTTCTTCATGGTTAAACCTTAGGGAGAAATTCTCACACCCCTGTGAGGGTGGTGAGACCCTGGCCCAGAGCAGCGGTGACTGCCCCTGGATCCCTGGAAGTGTCCAAGGCTGGGCTGGACAGGGCTTGGAGCAGCCTGGGACAGGGGAAGTGTCCCTGCCATGGCAGAAGGGGATGGAATGAGATCTTCAAGGCCCCTTCCAACACAAACCATTCTGGGATTCTGTGATGATGAAAAGCAAACTGAGGTTTCCCCCCCAATAAAACACATGAAATTCGCCAAATCATTACAACATAATGGGGAAATAAATTGCTTTTTCAGGGGGAAAATAAAATCCCAGGCAAATAAATTTCGGGGGGAAAATAAAATCTGCTGGGAGCTGGAGGGAGTGACATCAGGCACCCCTGAGCTGACACATCCCAGGAAAAGGAAAGGCTTTATCTCACCGCTGGCCCCGGTGCAGCAGGGAAGAAGGAGAGCTCTGACTCAGGGAGGGGGTGCTGAGAAGCTCAGGAGGAGCACACACAGGGTGGTTCCAGGATGTGAGAGTGCTGTTCCAGCTTACATCAATCCTTTCAACTCCATATTCCTGTTACCCTGACAAAAGAACATCCTGCTTCAAGCCTGAGGAAAGCCAGCCTCTTCCATTTCACATCCCCAGCTCCCTCGGGGCCCGCAGGGACTGATTCAGCCCTGGGCTCCTGCAGCTTAGGTTTCTTTTTTACCAATAACCAGTCCTGTAGCAGAACCACATCAGAATAAACCTGCTGGGCTTTTAAAGGTGATGCTTTCATTCTTTAGTTAATGAGCTGACACCATGAAGGGGACAAGGAATGCCCTGTAACCACCAACAAAACTTCTGCAGGACCGTGTCCCCCCGGGAAGCGGGTGTAACTTTAAATACAGATTTATTTCAGGTTTGCTACTGACGCACAAACAGCAGAGATCGATGTTCAGTATACATGGTATACACAGAGCAGCCAGTGCCATCGGCATCTCCGTCCTTCTGCTGCTCCCTCAGCAGAAGAACCACACTCAAGGAATCCCTCCCCTCCCCAGGAGCGAGCCTGACAATTTCTTGGTGGCTTAGGAACCAGCTGTGGGGCAGCAGGACTCTGAAGGGCAGCTCCTCAGAGCTCTGTCCCCAGAGGAAAGCGCGGCGGGCTCAGATATGCAGGAAAACCCTCGGGAAACGGATGGCACGTTCACGGGAATGGAGACCTGGAAGGGATTTCCTAAGAACATTAACTCCCCTTCCCTGCTGTGCACAGCAACCACAACATCTGCTCCTGGCTCTGTGGAGCAGCATGGAGACCTAAACTGTTATTGTGTTGAAAAAGGCACCACATCAATCCGGGGAGGATGAGCCCACAAACATCATCACCAGGAGCCTGCGAGCTGCTGGAAAGGCCCCACCAGGGAACCCTGGTGCCACCTGTCCCCTTCCTTGTCACTCTCACCTTGCCCACAGCCAGGCACCTTCTGGAGCCACCCAAGGGCCAGCGGAGTTTCCACGTTGTACCTCTGAGGGACGGAACAAGCAAGGCAGGCTCCACGCCTCTACCTGCTGAGATGGCATCTTCTGCCAAAAATCTGTCTCACCCCTAAACACCTTCCTGCTGACCCCAGTAACTGTGTAGCTTGGCCCAGAAGCTTTGGCCTGCTCGCAGTCACAGCTCGTTGATTAAGAGGCACCTTCATCAGTGACAAAGCAAAAAATTCGTTGGTGCTGGATGATTTGGTCTGAGCAAGAGGCCTCAGAGATGGGTTCAGTGGGGTTTGGGGGAGGTAAAAGAGCCTCTGACCACAGCGGGCACGGTGCTACAAAATCATCAGAGGTGCAGAATAACCCCAGAACAACTGGAGGGGGAAGCTGGTTGTAGAAGCTCTACAGCAGCAAGAGGTTCTTCAGCCCCTCTTTCCCTGCACGCCAGAACCCCGCTGAGCCCCCTTTTCCCCAGGAAGCCAAAGACCCAAATTAATCTACCCCTCCCTCAGCTCAAAGGTGATGCCAGGGAAGTCACCCCAGCTCTGACAGAGCTCAGGATATCTCAGGAAGGCTTTACACAGAGGAAAAACACCCCAGCCTGGTTAAAGGCTGGAGGCTGTGGGATGTCTGGGCATGACATACTGGTCCCATTAAATATTGAGCACCATTTCCAGGGCAGAGTGAAGTATCAGTGACTGAGGGGGCTGCGTCTGACCCTGTGGAACTACAGCACAGCTGCTTGTTGCTTTTTTGGCATGACAGCTCAAGCCTCAGGTCCGCAGTGATCCCTTTTAGCCCTGAACAGCTTCAGGTGGACCAGGGCGTAAAGGAGCACCCTAATGTTCACACAGCCCCACCCCAAAGCACCATAGGAAACCTGGGGCAGGCGAGATCCCCTGGGAATAACACCAGCCCTGCTATGCAAGGTTTACATCCACCAGGAGGGGAGGAAGGAGGTTAAAAAAATACAGAGTTAAGCACCATAAAATTTACACTGGTCAGGTCATAAACGTGAGGAGAGAATGAAAATAAAGCCACCACCTTCCAGCCTGACCCAGGGATGCTGCTGGGACAACAAAGTCACCACCAGCAAGCCCTGGAGGCATCAGTCCCAGTGCCTCATCGCACCGGTGGTCGTTGCATTGCTAAATCCTTTTGGTCCCGTTTAGCATGAGTGTCGGGGGAGTCCAGGGAGAAGGGAGGTAGGCTTGGCCCTGGGAAGGTGGGGGGAGGCTTCATCTGTGCAATTTAGGGGCATCTCCCTGCCTGTACCACAGATCCATCCCAGGCAGCGGTGATCCTCCTCGTTTCCAGCTGTCCCCCCAGTTCCCAGCCTCCACCGGTGGTTTCCGTGTCGTTCAGTGGCTTCGAGGTAGATGTTCATTCCCGCTCTGTCTCCAAGCGACCTGGCTGGTAAAAGCCCTCTCTCCCAGGTGCGTGGGGTTGTCCCCACACCCAGGTCCCTTTTTATTCCCGTTTTCTCTTATTTTTCCCCCTTTTGCTATGTGCTATGGACATCTCCCCCACTCCCAACCTCTGGCGGCTCCTTGGCAGCACCCAGCCCTAGGAACACCACGCCCTTCCTTGCAGACACCCCTCGACCTGCTCAGCACGGCCTCAAGGTGCAGAAATCCAGCTCCTGCGGCTTCCTCCGAAAATTGCAACTCTCCCGGGGCAGCAGGCGCCCGGTGGGGACCACGCACTTCAACGCCCGCCTCTTGAAACCGCGACCGCAGCTCTTGGAGCACGGAGACCACGGCCCAGCTTCCCAGGCCGGGCAGGGCTCCCCGCAGAGCCGGACGTCCACGGGGCGCTGCGCCGCGTCACACTGGGCAGCCGGCTGGCCGTAGGAGTCGCGGCAAGCCACTGACCGCTTCTGCAGGCCGTCACCACAGGTGACAGAACACGCCTCCCAGCCGCCCACCGCCCACTTGTAGGAGGGGCGTTTGTAGCTCGGCCTCCCGCCGTCCAAGCGGTTGGACAGGCTGAGGACGCTGTTGTTGAGGTCCGGTGGGGTCTTGCCCTCCTTCTTGTAGGAGGACTTGTCCTCCTTGCTCTCCTTGGGGAGGTAGAAGGAGTAGCGTACCCGCGGAGGGGTCATCTTTCCCACGGAGAGCACCTCCAGAGTCAGGGGCTCCTGGATGGGCTTGAAGGCTTGGAGGCTCTCGACGGCGGTGCCGGTGCCGCTGTACCGCAGGACGCTGCCCTTCACCATCAGGTCCCTCTCGACGGCCGAGACGATGAAGTGGCCGTTCAGCAGGTACTTGCCCTGCGCGTTCTTCAGCGCCAGGTAGTTGTCGTCGCTGATGAGCCCTTTGTAGCCCCGCTGCCGGATGTCGATGTTGGAGGCGCCCGCGGGGATGACCACCACGAAGTTGTAGCCGTGCCTGGAAGAGAAGAGCAGGCAGGGCAGGGCATCAGGCACAGGGACATCGTGTGACTGCATTGCTTCAGCCCTCTGCAGCTGCTGCCCTGAGATCCTCCCACCCCTACATTTGTCTTTGTCCTGGGAAGGTCATTTTGAATCTCCTCCCTGGGTTGAGTTTTGTCTAGGCTGATGTCACCCAGCTACGGGAAGATGCTTCAGCTCCCCTGGCTCAACAGCACTCCATCAGCAGAAGTCAACAGAACATTAAATGTGTCCTGCTTCTCCTTCAGAGCCAGCCCAGGTCCCCGTGCAGTGATGGACATGAGCGCCAACAGATTTTGCTCGGGATGGATTTTTCCCATCACCATCTCCATGACCTTCCTGCATCCCCCACACCAAAACGCAGAGCTGGGAGAAGGGGAAGCACACGTGGCCCACCAAACACTCACATGGGTTTGGTGAACAAGCCCGAGACCTTCTTGCAGCTCTTGTTGTCCCCTCCGCAGACACTGCATTTGTCAAACTTCTTCTTGGAGCCCAGCCTCCCGTCACAGCCCGCCTTGACGCACTTGCCCTGCACGCAGACCGACGTGGAGTCCGGGGAGCAAGGGGTGCCATCCACCACCTGGACCAGGTGAGCAAAACAAGCTGCTGCATTTCCCTCTCACACCCCCAAGGCCCCCAGCTGTGTCCATCCCACCCCAACCCATCCCACAGGTCCTGGGGAGATGCCAGCAGGCACCATGTCACTCTTCGCTCATGTTCTGCTTTGCAGGCAGGATTTTTGGGGTCTCTGAGAAGAGATGGTTGGGACTAGATCCCTTTTCTGCTCCCATCTGCAGAATTTCCTGCCCTTTCCATTGCGGGGAACAGGCTGCACAGGGGACACTGCTAACACCACCCCTCTCAGTCCCACATCTGGATGCCCACCCTGTCCTGCCCATTGCTTCCCTGGTACCCAAACTATCATCCTCCATCCCAGGACTACAGGAATATGCCAGAGGCACCTTTAAGGGAGGTAAAAATGAGGTCTTCCAGACCAACTCCAACCATGGACCAACTCCAGCCCCAAGCTGATTCATACCAGACCGGTGGACTCCCCTCTTCTACCACCTCATCTAACACCACCCACCCAGCAGACAAGGAAAATCTATTCATTTCCAGGTGCACAGGAGCCATCCCACAGTCCAGGCACTGACCCTGGGGGTCTCTCACCAACCTTGGGTGCCAGCACATAGAAGTAGCCGGTGCCGTTAGCCCGGCAGATGAGCTTGCACTTGTCCCGGGGCGAGACACCGGAGTATTTGGGCACCCAGGACACAGAGGCAGTGAGGCGGTTCGTGCTGTGACTGTAGCCATTGAAAGCCTCACACTGCTCCTCACGGAAGCTCTTCCCTGGCACTGAAAATAAGAGAGATGTGGTGTCAGGCACCAGCCTGGACCTCCAGCTTTAGTTTTAGGGCGTTGTTCCAGCCCGAGCCGAGCCCTCACCTGCAGCAGCACAGGGCTCCAGGTTGCAGGAGCGGTACTTGACGCGGACGCCCTCGCAGTAGGAGCCCCCGTTGGCCGGCGCGGGGTCGGTGCAGTCGCGCCGGGCCAGCTGCACCCCGCCGCCGCACGTCCGCGAGCACGGCCCGTACGGAGCCCACTTGGCCCAGCCACCGTCCACCTGCAGGGAGGGAGGCACGGGATGAGGGGCTGCACACCCTTCACCTCTCCACAGCTCACCAGAAAAACCTCCAACCACCCACAAACCTTCCTTGCGAGGGGAACCAGAGGGGCAGGCACTGGTCTGTTCTCTGCGTGCGCAGGGGCAGGACCCAAGGGACTGGTCTGAGGCTGTGTCAGGGGAGGTTAGGTTGGATATCAGGGAAAGGTTCTTCCCCCAGAGGGTTTTTGGGCACTGAACAGGCTCCCCGGGGAGTGGGCACGGCCCCAAGCCTGACAGAGCTCAAGAAGGATTTGGACAATTTCCTCAAGCATGTGGTGTGACTCTTGGGGATGGTCTTGAGCAGGGCAGGAGTTGGACTCAGTGGTCTTGTGGGTCCCTCCCAGCACAGCAACTTCTGTGAAACTTGCCCAGGGCTGGCTGGAGCAGAGCAGCATCCTCACTCCTTGAGAAACACATGATAGCCAAGGGCTCTCCCGCTCTTCCCACACCAGTGTCCCCACGCTGGGTCTCCACCATCAGGAGACTGCGGATGGCTCTGCCAGAGATACCCAAAGCATCGCCAGCACCCGCTCAGAGTGACCCTGTGGGGGCTTTTTGGGGCTGCCAGCAAGGGTACTCACCCTCTACTTGCTGAGTGACCCTGCAGGATGTTTTGGGGTTCCTTGTACAGATACTCACCCTGTACCTACTGAGTGACCCTGCAGGATGTTTTTGGGGCTCCCGGCACAGGTACCCTGTACCTACTGAGTGACCCTGAGGGATGCTTTTGGGGCTCTCAGCACAGGTACTCACCCTGTACCTACTCAGTGACCCTGGGGGATGTTTTGGGGCTCCTGGCACAGGTACTCACCCTGTACCTACTCAGTGACCCTGAGGGATGTTTCTGGGGCTCCCAGCACAGGTACTCACCCCGTACCTACTGAGTGACCCTGCAGGATATTTTTGGGGCTCCAGGCACACGTACTCACCCTGTACTTGCTGACGTTGTGCCTCTCCACGCAGGCTCCCTTGAGGCAGAAGCGCCCGTCGCCGCAGCCGGTGCCGTCGGCCCAGGGGAAGTGCCGGGTCTGGCAGACGATCTGCCCGCGCGCCTTCCCCGTGCACCAGAGCTTGGCGCAGTACTGCATGTAGGGGCAGGGCTTGGAGCCCACCCCGAAGGCCAGCTCGCACTGCTGGTTCAGGCTGTAGCTCGTCCCCGGCAGGTCTTCGGGCAGCGGGATGGGCTTGGCGGGCTGGTCCAGCAGGCAGTCCCCTGCAGGGGTGGGGAGAGGGGGTCTACCAGGTCCTGGGGATTGTGGGGAGCAGAGTGGGGAGGGAAAGCACTGCTGCAGGGAGGTGAGCGAGGGATTGGGCCAAAACTATCCAAATGCTACCCCAGGGGTGCCCTCGATCTTGGCTGTATCCCGGACACAAGTGATGCCATCTCCTGGGGATGCCAGAGCTGTGCCAGCAGCCTGAGTGCAGATGTCACTGCTGGGGACACCCAGGAAGTCTGGATGCTGCCAAACTCCCATTTCCCTCTAAATTTGTTTACGGAACCAGGAGAGGAAGTGCCCTACAGCCAACCATCCTTTCCCAGTGAACACCTGCAGGGACAGACCTGTTCCTAGGGGATGGGGACACAGGCAGAGGGTGAGGGGCACAGCAGGGCTCACCGTGGCCACTGTCGAGGAAGTCGGTGATGATGGCAGCGCTGCAGGGTGACCAGGGGTTGGCACGGTCGATCTGGATGAGGGTGGGGGACATCATGTGGTTGGTCTTCAGGCGGCCGAAGACCTCCTCACAGGCCTTGACGTTGTCGTGGGGCATGTTGAACACGTGGCCTGGGGGTGGGATAAGGGAGGCAGCATGAACAACCCAGCACGGTACAACGAGCAGGGACCCCCCCAGCTTCCTCCAGGGGAGACTGAGACGTGGAGTAGGGCAGGCCCTTGCGAGGATGGCAGCTGTGGGCAGCCCAGAAGAGTCAGGAAATGTTCCAGCTCTCTCCCGGATGCCTCATGGGCATGGAAAGCACATGGGAAAGGAAGGGCAAGGGAAATGGTGAAGGGAAGGTGACAGGTGACCTCAGCACTTGTCCTGCTCTCTCCTCCTCCCAGAGGTGGGTGTGCCCTCTGCCTGCTGTTTCAGGACTCCTGAATCCCGGAAACCCAGCTGTGGTAGCAACCACGAGAGCAAAGCCTTTTGCTTCCTCAGCAGCCCTTTCCCACCTGGCTCAGGGGCAGTCTGGCACCCAGGGCAGAGTTTCCCTATCACCAGGTACTGCCTGTTGTCTCATCTCCCCGAGGCTGAAACCAGGGCTGTTCTGAACCTTGCCAGCCCCTGGGATTCCCCCTGAGAGGAAGAGGAGAGCTGGGAGCCTTACCCAGCTCGTCGTTCCTGGTGAAGGCCGAGGGCAGCCCGTCGTCCTCGATGACGGAGCAGCTGCGCTTGGGGTCACACATGGTGCCCACGTCTGCCATGCCCAGCGTGTCACAGGTGGTGGCACCGCACAGGTCCTGCAGGCACAGAGGGAAGGGGTCGGTCCTGGGGACAGCACGGACGTCACAGCTCCCCTTTCCCACCCCATCCCTGGTGTCCCACGCACGGGGAGCTACTGATGGGGAGAAAGCCCGGAGGGATGGGAACCACACCAGGATACGGAGGCAGGAAACCTCAATCCTGACCCAGCCCAGGCTGCAGCGGAGCATTTGCACCTAACCCTGGCACCAGGGATATGTGTAGCATCCTGCCCTGCCTTCAGCAGCAGCTTTTCCTACCCAAACAGCTCCTCCGGCCAGGGTGGAGCTGGTTTTGTCACAGAGGAGCCAGTCTGGTTCCCTTCTTCTTAAGCATGAGCTCAAGGACTAGACCCAGGTGGGTGGATGGGAACACATCTGGCCTTGGACTCGGGGCTGAACCATTTCTCAATCTCATTTCTCAGCTTCTTTCAAGGAACAAGAAAGCCCTGGACCAGGTCCAGAGGTTTCCCAAGGCTGAAGAAAGTGCTCCTGCCTTTCTAGGACACTCTGCTGCCATCCTTCCAGGAGCAAACAAGCCCAGCTGATCAAAGCAGGAACCAGCCCAGGCTCCCACCCCAAAACTGAGGACAGACAGATCCTACATGGATGTTGCCAGAAGAGAGGTTGGGAAGGGTCTCATCCTAGGCAGATCTGCCCTTCTCCAGGTTCTTGTGCTAAAAACAAGTCCATTTATCACACACCAGTGCTGCAGCCCAGCAGGAACCTTGTCCCAGGTGCTCCCTTCCCCTGCTGGGGTGTGGTTTTGGTTTGGGAGCTCTGGAGCATCATCCCCTCCCTGGGTGCTGCCCCAGAGCTGCCAGGGAGGCCGTGCCGTGGGCAGGGAGCTGCTTTCCACATGAAAAGAAAAGTAAGGGACTCGCTGGGCGCTCCCCTGCTATAAATAAGCGTGATTCATGCTCAGCACTCGCCCAGCCAAAGCGCCTGGGTTGCTCAAAATCCTGCAGGAACTGCCGTGCCAATATTTCCAGCAAGGTTTCCAAGCTGAAGGCATTCCCGCGCAGGCAGGTTCAGCCGTGGGTAAATAGCAGTCCCGATGACTTCAGAGAGCCCCAGCCAGGGCCGAGATGGCTTTAACAGGAGACCTGGGGCTACGGAGTGCGGAGGCACAGGCAAGACCGGGATCTCCGGAGAGGTGACGGGAAGAAATGTCTGGGTCTGTGCTGGTGGTGGAAAACCCCGTCACACAACTGGGCTCAGCACTTTGCCCTGCAGTGATTCTCCCCAGCAGCTGGGAGCCTGCTGCACCCCTGACCCCATCACGCATCAGTGTCAGCAGGGAGAAGAGGTGGCAGCCCCACGTCGCAGTGGCAGGGCCACCACTGATGGGCACAGGCGATCCCTGGTGCTGGCAAGCCCAGGGGCAGAGTCCCAGTCCCAAAACACCACCAAGAGCCAGCACCATCACCACGCTGAGCTAATCCAGGGGCGCAGCTTGCCCAGGCCCCCCTGCCCGTGCTCTGCCCAGCGCTGGGGGTTTGGGGGTGAGGATGGGGCACGGAGAGGGACGTCACAGCACCACAGCTCCCCGCTCACTGCTCTTTGAAGAGCTCTTTCCTCGCCAGCACAGCGAGCTTTGGCTCCCGGCCCAACACCTGCACTGACACACTGACCCACTTCTCGCTCCGAGCCTCGCTGGGATGCACGGCCAGCAGCTCTTCGAGGGGCTCTCCCTCACTGCCCACCACAGCCTCCTCAGGGCAGCCTGGGCATGCCAGGCAGCACCTCTGGGCTTCAGTGAGAGCTCCCGATCCCCCACCTAAACACCTCCTTCAGCCCTGCCAGGTGTTGAGCCTCCTCAGGAGAGGAAAAGAGAGAAATGGAAGAGGTTTAGGGTGGGAAAGCAAGGAGCCAGCTCTGCCTTTGCTCACTGTCACCAGTGTCCCCCCTGCCAGCAGACACAGGGAGGATGCTTGGCCCCCAAGGGGCTGCAGGCACCCTGCTCAGGGCATCAGCACTCTCCTGCCAGCCTGACCTTCCTATACGGGACCTTCCAGGGCTTTTTGTCATCCCTTGTGAACTTCTCATGGTGTTCCACAGCTCAGGTAGGGGGATCCTTGTGGCTCATGCATTAAATCATCTACTCAGAGAACAGGTCATGAGCACTCTCCCTACCAGAGGCTTCCTGTGTGCATCCAAAGCAACTCCAAAAAGCTGAGGCTTGAGCTATGGTTTCCGAATTCCCCCCCAGCATCTGCCACACGCTAGGCTGCAGCCAGATGTTCCTTCGTGCAACATCCCTTTGGTTTCACAGCACAGCAAAGATGTGCAGCAAACGTTTGCTGGTCAGACATCAAGGCCCAGGATGGGTGGGAAGAACGGACAAGCCCTTTGCCGTGGTGTGCAGGGGTATTTCCAGGAGGCAGGAGGGCAGCTGAAGGCTGGATGCTCTGCGGGGCCCTCCAACAAGCAGTGGCTCAGGTAGGAAAGGTCATCTGCACCCAGCAGCTGGTCAGGACTGAGCTTCCCAAAGGCAAATCCATCGTTCAGCGTGACCGACGTCGGGAGGGAGCAAATCCAAGCAGTAAGAGAGCCCCGTTCGTCAGCAGCTCCTCCACACAACTGAAAACTGCCTATCAACCAGCCTGGAGCTGAAATTTAAGTCGGGGGCTTATGTAACAGCTTTTTGGCAGAAAGATAAGCTTCGGGATGTCAGGGGACCACAGATGGATGCACTCAAGGAAGGCAGATGTCTCCCTGACCGTGTGCCTTTGCACTGAGCTTGCTTTGGGATTTCAGGAATGGATGGTTTAGCAATGTGTAAAAAATGCAGCCCAGACGTGGCCCACGTCTTTCGAATCGCTGGGACCGGCTCTGTCCCACGTGCAGCTCCGGTGACCTCACTGGGATTCCACCAGAGGTGGAGCTGGCAGAGGTGTCAGCAGAGTTCTCCTCCTGGAGCAGCCCCGTGCAGGCAGGAGCTGCTCCAGCAGCCTGGGCTTCAGTCCTGCCTGTGCTCCCAAAGGATTTACAGCTGGCCCAGGGCAGGGGGGACAGGAAGACAGACAGGACAAGATCTCACACGTCCTGCACAGCATCATTCCTGCTCCAGGCCATTGTCAGCCTTCGCTGAGCCAGGCTAGGGACAGCTGAACTGAGCTGGACACTATATCCTTCCCACCCACAAGTGCTTGACCTGGAAGAATGTTTTGGGAATGGTCTCCCAGCCGTTAAGGGGAGTTCCTGACCTGTCCCTAATCCAAAAACATCTGGGCAGGGATAGGGGAAGGAGAAAATGCAAGGAGCCTTTGCTGCCAAAGCCTGCTGCAGCCAGGGTGAGACGTGACTCTCCCCTCCAGGCTGGGCTCATCCTGCTCCCATCCCATCAGCGATTTTGGGATGCAGGCACTGAACTGATGTCCACACTGAGACAGGACTCCAGGAAGGAGGAGCAATGGGGGCAGGCTCCGGGAGCTTTGGTGTCACCTACTTTGTGGGGGTGGGAGGATGCAGAGTTCATCCCACACCCCACATCACGGCGGAGCAGTGCCCGAGGCAGCTCCAAGCCCCTCTCCCACCACAGGGATGCAGCCAGCCCACGGCAGTGGTGGCAGGGGCTCTCCCCTCTCCCCCACTCGAGGGCTGTAGCGCTGGCTGAACCTCTGGTGCTTCCCTTCCAGCCCTGAGCTGGGTCCATGCAGCGCAGCCAGGGCTGAGCAGAGGTCCAGGTTCTCAGGAGGACCTCGCGCGTGAGTCAGAGGAAGCTGGGAGAGGTTTTTTCTTGGCAGGTGGCACTGTGAGCTCTTCCCAGCTGGGGAGGGGGAAGCAGGACCATGCTCCTCCTCTTCTGGGCTCAGACCTCTCGTTTCAGGGTGCGCGCCAGAGCCGGGGCCACTTGCTGCCAACGTTCCTGCCTTGATAGAGTGGCAGCTTTCTGCCTGTGGGGCAACCTGCCTTCGGACACCTCCTGGCCTCATTCACCCCATGGCAGGGATTTTTCCAGGCTGCTAGCCAAAACCTGCCCAGGGGACAGCAAGGGCTGGCTCAGGTCGGCTTGCTCCATGCCCCTGCTCCCTCCATCCCAGCATCTGAGAGTGGAGGTTCCCTTGGGAAAGAGGGATCAGCCACAAGCACAACCTCCCCCACCACACACACAGGTGGCAGAATGCCTTAGCCCAGTGCAGGGCTCCATGACAGGGGGGACAGCTCCTCCGGGCCATCCCCCCGCACCCACCTGCTTGGTGAAGAGGATGGCGGTGTCCCAGTACTCGGGGTGCTTGTCGCTGACCTTGTTCCACTTCTTCTGCCAGGCGCAGAAGTTGCGCAGGGTGAGGGCGGCGTTGGTGGTGACTTTGGGCCCCTTGTCATCCTGCCCGATGAGGAGGAACTTGACCACGGAGATCTGGATGGGGTTACGGATGCTCGGGTGCTTGTAGAGGCGGGCGGCCGTGGCCATCAGGGTGAGCAGGTAGTGCTGGAGGTCATCCCCGTGGAACTTCACCATCGACTCGTCGGCCACCACCAAGGTCTCCACGTAACGCGGGACCGAGGCAAAGCGCTTGGCCCGACCGCCTTTCCCCCCCGCACGCCCCCGGTACTTGTCGAGCGCCTGCAGCACGCCGGGGGTGAGCCCGGAGCCCACGGCGCAGCGGGATGCTCCGGCCCCGACGGGGCGTTCGGGGCTGCGGCGCTGCAGGCGATGGAGCCCCCCGGCCGCCCCCCCCGCCAGCGGGCTGATCAGGTACTCGGCTCCCCGGTAGCCGAAAGCCCCCCGGAGCCCCCCGCACAGGCTGAGGGCGGCGAAGGACTCGCGGTCGGCGTTGACATCCCCCGAGTAGAAGCAGTGGCGGAGCGCGGGCAGCGGGCGGGCGGCCGCCCCCAGGTAGTGGGCGGCGAAGGCGGGCGCGATGAAACGGGCGTCGGGGGAGAGGTGGAGGTAGAAATCCTCCCCGAAAGCCGAGAGCTGGATCACCACCGCCTGTCCCCCCCAGGGGGGCTCGGCCGGGCCCCCCCTGAAATAAGCCGGCCCGTTGATGTCGGGGTCCAGGCGCAGGGGAGTCAGGCCGGCGGCATCGGGGTTCGGGGGGAGGCGCGGGGGGGAGAAAGCAGGACCCGGCCCCCCCCTTCCTCCCTCCTCCTCCTCCTCCTCCTGGACCCGCGGAGGCTGGAGGAGCGGAGCGGCCCCGCC
>VYXC01008144.1:445994-461664 GCA_013397175.1 Platysteira castanea
GACGCGTCCATGGTGCGGTTCTACGGGGAGGACGTGGAGGTAAGGGCTGGCGGTGTCCGCCGGGCCCCCTGCCTGACGCGTCCTTCTGTCCCCGCTTGTGCCTGTCCTGTCTCCGCCGCTTTCGTCCCCACGGCCTCTCCGTCCTTCCGTCCCTTGCTGTCCCCATCCCAGCCGCCTCCCGCCGTCCCCGCTCCTGCGTTCCCACCGGCTCCCTACCGGCTTCATCCCTCCATCCTCCGTCCTCCCTACACATGCATCCCTTCATCCCCTTCATCCCCCTCATCCCGCTGTCTCCTGTCCCCATCCCCGTTGCCTCTCCCTCTCCAGCCCTAGTGCCTCTCCGTCCCCTCCTGCCCTCCCGCTGCCGGGTCCCCCCTCTCGGTCTTGGTCCCCCCAGCCCCGGGACCCCAGGGACAACTTGGAGTGAGCGAGGGGCGGGGCGGGGGGACCTCGGTGCCCACCTCCCCGTGCTGTGTAGAGGCTGTAAGTTGATGTCTGAGGTTCAGTCAATGTTTGAGGACCCTTTCCCAGACCCAGCATCCATCCCGGCGAGCCTGTTTCTGCACACACCGGGCACTGGCTTGTCCCACCAGCCTGGTGTCCCCAAAGGTGGGGGACAGAGCGGGTTAATGCCCTTCCTGCTATAAGGAAAGAGCTGCGCTGCAAAGCGATGGGCTGACCTCCCTTCTGGGTGGGAGCCGGGGCCAGATAGTAAATAAACCAGGGGCTGAGTAATGCGCAGTCCCGCTCCTGAGCCACCTGTTAGCAGCTGAGCAGACGGATGAGCAGCCCTTTCCCTCAGCCGCCAGCGCCGGGAATTCTCACCCTCCTTAAACACTCCCTCTGCGGAGACCCTGCCCCGACCAGGATTTGGGGAGACCCCAGGAGGAGACACCGTGGTGCCTCAGCCCCCCGCATCCATCTCCAGGGCTGTTGATGCGCCTCATTCACCAGCACCCGCTCATTTTTCATGCCTCTGGCAAAGCCAGCTCCCCGCCCCTACCCTGCAGGGATGGGTGGTTTGGGACCAAATTCAGTGTTGCACCCTCAGAAGTGCTCTGCGGTCTTTGCAAGGGATAACTCTGCACTGAAGTTGTTCTTTCTCTGGCTGTTTGGGCTTGGTCTGGGAGAAGAGTCCTTGAAGCTGGAGCCCAACAGGGAGCAGCTGAAACCGGGGGCTGCACTTTGGCAGCCTGGCTTTGCCACTTCTACCGACTTTATCCTTCCCCGAGGGGCTTCTCTGCTGCTAACAAAGCAGTGTTTTAATGCCAGCCCTGCTCAGGCCGGGCTGGACCTTGGGAAATGCTAAACCTTGGGGCTCCAGCTGATTTCAGCTGCTCGGCATCACTCTGGTTTTGCCCCTTGCTTGGTTTTGCCACCGAGGCAGGTGGCAGGAGCAGATAGCAGAGGGTCAGTGAGCGAGGGGTGATGCTCTTGGAGATACCTCCAGTGCTCACAGCACTCAGAAAAGAGTTTAAAGTGGAGTAAGCTGAATTTTTAAGCAACAGATGTATAACTGATGGTGGGAATTACTCTCCCCACAGTGTGAAGTTGGTCTCTGATTCCCCAAGAGTGCAGAAAAAATAGAACAGTGAATCTTCTGCACCCAGCTGGGCACCTGATGGTTTTAAAGCAACACCCAAGGGTGTCTAAATTGCCAGAAATAAGGTGATATATTTGGGTTGGGGGAAATCCTGATAATGCCCAGCTTGAGCCAGGGGTAAAGGAGCAACCCTCTGGGTAAATCTGTGAAGGCAGCAGGAGGGGAAATGGCACCTACACATTATCAAGGGGCTGCAACAGCAGCACCCTGCCCTGGTTTGGCTGCTCCAGCCCCGGGCTGGGTGGTGCTGCCTGGTTGGTTCCCATTCTACCATCATCTCCTTGGCCCCAAGAGCAATATCTTTGCACCAGCTCTCAGGGGTGGGAAGGAAACCTCTAAAGATCTTGTTTTGGATGGATAGAGCAATAGCATATTAAAATATTTGGGAGAAAACTTCCACCAGCTCTGGCGTAGCAGCTGAAAACAACCAAAAAACCACCTGCTGTGTTTCTGTGTCCTTTGTTCTCTGGGACAAAAATGCAGGGAGCAGCACAGCCATCGTGCTTCTCCCTAAGTACCTTTTATGTGGGGTGAAAAAAGCCGTGGCGAGTGCTGGTGAGATCTTAGAGAGCTGACTAGGAGAGATGCCCAGGGAGTAGAAATGTTGAGTCAGAACAAACCATATTTATATAATGACTTTTCTTCCTGTAACCACACTTTAATTACCAAATATTTATTAAAGGTCACCAGCATTGTTTGTATTCTCAGTTATTTTCTTGCATAAGTTGTAACAGCTCGAGCAGAAGAGTCACCCTAAAATGCACTCAAGCATTGGGAGTTATAATCAATGCCATGCTCTTGGTGGGAAAATGCTGTTAATGATTTATTTCTAATCTATTTGAGCCTTATAGCTCAGCTGTTACCCTAATTTAGATAATAAGAGCTTATGCTGCCTTCATCAATACTTTTACATAAACCAGGAGGGAACGGTGAAGTGAGAGCAGAACTAGACCTGAAATTTGGGGGTTTTATCGTCGTTTGGGCTTGATGATTGCAGGGGATGGGGTATTTGGGGGAGGGGGGCCACAGGACAAGGCTGGGCAGTAAATCCTGTGGGGATGGGGCAGGATTCAACCTGCAGCCACTGGGAAGAGCCCTCACACAGGGGTGGGAGCCAGGCTCCAGGCTGGACACGCCAGTTTTTGCATTTTTCTTGCAGAGGATCCCAAATGCTTGAAAACAAAGGGGCCGTGAGCGTCACTCACGGAATTGAGTGGGGTTTGAGCAGGGGGAGCTGCACAGGAGACGGGGCTGAGCACCTGCAGCTGGGCTGCCCTTGTGAGGATGCTCCGCACGGCTCGGGAGCGTTTGCCAAGACACCTAAAGCACCAGGCAGCTCCCAAACCCAGCTGCAGCATCCCCAGCCAGTTGGCAGCCAAATGGGATTCCTGTGGTGGGATTTCTTCAGTCTCTTGGGTGCAGATGAGACACATTTCCAAGCTTTCCTCCGCAAGCACGATGGCTGTGATCCCCTTTCCCTTCTCCTCTTGCAAGTCAGGAATCTGCCATTCCTGAGTCCAGGGGCTGGTGGTGACTGAGGACCACGGCAGAATCAGATCCGTCTGGAAAAGCTGGGATTCCTTGCTGACTTCTGTGTTTTTCCCAGGCAGATTTATGAGGTTTTAGGAGTGCTGTTGCAGACCCTTCCCTCTAAGACCAGGCAGGTGCTGGAGTGCAGGGCACAGGGCATTGCCAGGGTCCTGCTGCCAGCTCTCCCACAGCAACTGGAGGTAAATCCAAAGCCACCCTGGAGCCCCAGGTCCCCTCATGTCCGGCTCTTAGGCTTCCTTTAGAGTATTTTGCAGCATGAGTGGGTAAATTCACTTAATCCCTTGACAAAAGAAGCCGGCCCCTCCTAAACCCATCCCAAAGGCAACTGGAGTGGGATTAAAGGGGATCTTTGCAAAGGGGGACCTGCAGGATGCTGCCATCCGCCAGCTTTTCTTCTGGGATTTGTCCTCTGAGTGTGACCCTGAGCCTGCATCCGCTTTGGGGCAGGGGGCTGGAGGACCAGGCAGCCTCCCTAAATATTCCTCTGGCCTGTGCACTCGCCTCAGGCTGGGATATTCAACAGCTGCTGCATCTCAGGGCTTCGGAATGAAATGTGCAGCGTGAAGGCAGCTGGCTGCCACTGAAGCAACTCCCAAACTGTAGCACTCCTGCTCTGGGATGCTCTCAGGGTGGGGTTTTACTCCATCTGTGCCTCTGGGGAGGTGCTGGCAGTCTGGATGTGCCTCAGTTTCCCCCGCCTTGAACAGGGGTAATTGCTGCTTTTGTGGTTCAGCCCCAAAAATCCAGCAAAGAGGGAAAGGGAAAGGGGGGGGACAAATCATGTGGCAAACAGAAGAGGGATGGGCAGGGAGCTGGGAAGGCAGGAGGGCAGCCAGGCACACGGGCAGGCTGGCAAGGCATCCCCCTCTCCCCTGGCTTGCCCCCCATTTCCCTTGGCTGCCTCCCACATCTTTGCAAGGGAATTCTTGGCCCGGGCTTGAAGCCACAGGAGGAGCTGGCGGGGCAGCCAGCAGCCCCCGGGCACCAGGGGGGAGCTCACAGGTGATGCTTTGGGGGGAAGGCACAGCCGGGGATGTTTTCACCAGCTGATTTTTCAAAGCTGGGCAGACCTTGCCTCTCACCCTGGGTTTGTTTCCTTCCATGTCTGTGCTCCAGAATCTCAGCATTTGTTTCTTCCTTTCCCCCTCTGCAGAAATGTTGGCTTTTAGGGAAAAAGCAGGGAAAAAACCCAACCAAACCCAACGAGCAACTGGATCCTGCAGTTCCTACGGCCCCAGGCTGGGCTGAACGTTTCTCCCCACTCATTGGGGAGTGTGTTGGAGGGAGGCAGGTTGTGCTGGGCTGTTCTGTGGGTGCTCCCTGCTGTCCTTCTCTTCTGGGTGGGTCCAGCAATATTAAACCATTCTGTGCATGCCACAGTGACTGTGTCTGTGTAAGAGCAGTTTCACCCATCAAAAATAATAATAATAATTAAAAATAAACCCCAGCGTTTGGGGATCTTTGCAGGCTTCAGCTGCTGAGTGGTTCCCATGAAAGGGAATGCAAGCAGAGACTTTGCAAGTGCCTGGATCAGAAAGCGAAATCCTTCAGTGTTGAGGATAAAGACAAGCACTTCAGTTCCCCTTGCTTTGATTTGTGCTTCTTTTTCCTGTCCCTCTGCCTGTGCTGTTTGCTGCTGGGAGGTCCTGCCAGGCAGTGCCTGGCTCAGGGCAGGGCTCTCCCAGGATGGTGATGCTGTGGCAGGAGGGATGTCGGAGCTGCTGCAGTGCAGGTGTGTCAGACAAAAGTCATCCCTCCTCATTTTTAGGGGGAAGTGGGTGGAATTTGGTCTTGAGAGCAGAGGGAGCCCAGGATTGCAGCTGGGGGGAAAAGGGACAGGAGGTTTGTGGGGGCATCACCCTCCACAGTGCCTTGGCATAAATGCAGTGCGTGGGGCAGAGGGGGGATGCTCCACGAGCCCCTCTGGCTCACACTGCTGTCCTCTCCCCCCAGAGCAGGTGAGGGGCTGATTTTCCAGCTGTGTTTACCAGACATCCTGCCAGATCTCCCAGGGTGCTGGTTGGAAATGGCAGGGAAGCTCCTTGTGCCTGCAGGGCTGCAGTGCCTGGCAGGAAGGCAGAAACCATTCTGTTTGCAGCCCTGGCTCCCCAAACCCAACCCAAAATCCCGCTCTGCACCTGATCCCAATACCCACATCCTCAGCCTCGGTGCTGGGAAGGAAACCCCGGAGCAGGCAGCGTTCCCTGGTCGAGCCAGAGCCTGTTTGCAGAGGCAGGAGGAGGATGGGCCCAGCAGGACTCAGCCCATCCACAGCCAAAAGCGCTCAGCTGGCCTCTCCCGAGCCCTGAGGATCCCGTAATTTGCTTCTGGCCATGGCTTCAAGCCCTTGGCCAAGCCAAGGCAGTGCAGGTGGATTGCTGCTCTCCCCAGAGCAGTCAGGGTCCATCTGAAACCCGACCAGGGGTGGGTATAAATAGATACCAGATGGTGGAACAAGTGAATTTGACCTTTTAATCTTCACTAAATAGCTGTTTGTTCGGTTTGCTTTCCATCTTTCCTTTCCACACGCAGGGAAGGTGGACAGATGTTTTCCAAGTCTCTCTGTTCCTACTGCTGAAAGAGGTTTTTGGCTGGATGTACCCCCAAGGATGTGAGGATTGGTGTCCTGGGGGATTTGTGGTATGAGCTGAGATCTCCCAGGTCAAATCTACTGGTATGGACAGAACCCTCTAATGGGTTAGGAGAGGAGGCAGCTGGATTTATTCCCTTGGAAATGAGGGATGATCCCATGATGGGCAGCTCCAGTGCAGAGCATCCTTCTAGATCTTCAGGGGCGTAATTTTAGGAAGGCTTTGTGATATTTTTAGCAAGGTTCCCAATGGACTTTCCCCACAGGGTGGACAATTCCCCCAGGTTTCATGGAGCAGCCACTTGTGGGGATCTCGCCGGGGTTTCTTGCCTCTGCGGTGACTTCTCTGTGACATGAGCTGCATCTGGGCTGGGATGTGAGTCACGGCGTGGAGATCTGGCCAGTCTAAATAAACCAGTCTATTCACTGCTCCCAACAGCCTCGCCGGGGCCTGCCCTTGGATAATGAGCCGGGGAGGACTTGGGACATGTCTTGTTGAAACAAAACATCTGTTTACATGGAGCTGCCAGTGATGGGATAAAATGTGGCAGAATAATTTAAAATAGCCACAAGTGCCCTGGGCAAGTGGCTCTCGGTGCAGCAAATGTGCTGTATCTCCCTCAACATCTCCCTCATTTGCTGAGGAAACAGCATTTTGTGTCTCAGAAAATGGCATTGTCCTGGCAGTGCCGTGATGGATGAGCACACAGAGTCGGCTTTGCTCAGGAAATGTATTTTGGGTGAAACTTGGCTATGGGGGAGGGCTCCCATCGAGTCCTTCCAGTTTAATTAGGCTCTGAATTGAGACCGCAGGGTGTAATTTGTCTGGGGAGGAGAGAAGCCACTTTCTCTTTCCCAATACTATATTGTGTAATAGCTGCATTTTTTACTCCTGACTCCGGGCCGTGAGCGATGCCAAGCAGAGGAGGAATTCTGATGCTCTGATAAGATGTTTACATCAGCCTAAACATCGCTGGCGCTTTTGACATATGAAGTAATCCCTGGTCATGGCCGAGCAGGGGATGCTGCTGGCAAAGACTTGGCTGTCAAAGTGTTTTAGTCCCAGTTTGTGGCCAAGGATGTCGGGTTCCAGCCCTGTGACCAGCGCAGGCAGAAGTTTTACTGGGTGGTTTTGCACCAGTAAGGTTTGTGTGAGTGGGTTCCTGCCCTGGGGCAGCGAGGGCAGGGTTAATGCTTTGGGAATATGCAGAGAACTCTCCAGAATGCGGAGGTTTCCCCCAAGGAATTTCTTCCAGAGGGATTTCTAGGTGCAAAGAGTTCACGGGAGGGTCACACAGCATTTGGAGAAGGGGATGCAGGGCTTGTCTACCAGCACAAGGTGTAAAGCATCACATACAGGAAAGGCAGCCCTGAGTCCATCAGCCCACGGTCTGAATGTGATGGACTTCATAAATGAGGCCCATTCCTTCTTTTCAAAGAAAAACAATTGTCCCGTAGCAGAGGTTTGACCCAGGCTCTGCCTGCCCATCTCTTCCCCCACAGAACCATGTCCTGACCCTGATGTCCATGGCAGCTCGCATCTACAAGCACCCCAGCCTGAGGAACTCCATCAACCTGGTGGTGGTGAAGGTGCTGGTGGTGGAGGAGGCAGCGGCGGGGCCGGAGGTGTCCGACAACGGGGGCCTCACCCTGCGCAACTTCTGCAGCTGGCAGCAAAGGTTCAACCCCCCGAGCGACCGGCACCCCGAGCACTACGACACTGCCATCCTCCTCACCAGACAGGTCAGCTCCTTGGGAGTGCTCCTTGTGGGAAGGAAAGGGGTCAAGGAGAGGAGGGAGAGAAGGGGGTTGACCGTGGAGGTTGATGCCCCACCGTGCACAGAACGGAGCTTGCAGCAAAGCGGCTGGGGGTGGTTTCCAGGGTGGTTTCCTTTGGGGTGCAGACCACCGGTGGGTTGTCCACAGGGATGTTGGGGCTGAAGGTGGGACCCCCTTCTCCCTGCTGACCGCTCCCCCTGCCCGGCACACACAGGACTTCTGCGGCCACCAGAGCTGCGACACGCTGGGGGTGGCGGATATCGGCACCATGTGCGACCGCAACAAGAGCTGCTCCGTGATCGAGGACGAGGGCCTGCAGGCAGCCTACACCCTGGCTCACGAACTGGGTAACACCTCCCTTCCCCAGGGGAAGTCTGCTTCCTCCAGTCCTGCTGCTAGGAGGGGTTGTGGCACAGCCCAGAAACAGCATCTCCTGGCTGGGGACCACGTGCTAAGCCGTGGGGACCTCCTGGCACTGACAAAAGCTGGTTTGCACCAGCAGAAACACTAAGAAGTGCCCAAATTGTTGTAAATTGGTGCATTTGCACCAATTCAGGAAGAATTTCTTCACTGGAAGGGGCTGCCCAGGGAGGTGGTGGAGTCCCCATCCCTGGAGTTGCTCAGGAAATGCCTGGACGTGGCACTCAGTGCTCTGGTCTGGTTGACAAGGTGGGGACTGGTCACAGATTGGACTTGAGGATTTTGGAGGTCTTTACCAACCTTAATGATTCTATGATTTACCTGTTGTGATGAGCTCAGGCATGGGATCAAGCCCCTCTCTCCCTTGGTTTGCCATTCCTGCACTGACTAATTTTGCTCAGGGAAGCTGTGGCTGCCACATCCCTGGGAACATTCAAGGTCAGGCTGGACAGGGCATGGAGCAACCTTGGATAGTGGAAGGTGTCCATGTCCATGGCAGGAGGTGGAACAAGATGAACTTTAATTCCCTTCCACCCCAAACCATTCTGGGTTTGTACAAATTTGGGCTGCTCTGCCCTGCACACAGCAGGCTGCACACCGAGACAGAGCAAGCAGCTTTTTATTCCTTCAGATTTATGGAAGCAAATCGCTTTTGCAGAAGTAGGAGCTGCTTGATGCCTTACGGATGCTCCCACACACCATCTGCTGAGGAGCAGGAGCTGGGCTGGGGAGCTCAGCTCAGCCATGCTCTCTGCTCCCCAGGCCACGTGCTCAGCATGCCCCACGACGACTCCAAGAACTGCGAGCGGCTCTTCGGGCCCCTTGGCGAGCACCACGTGATGGCCGCGCTCTTCATCCACCTGAACAAGACCCAGCCCTGGTCCCCTTGCAGCGCCATGTACCTCACCGAGTTCCTGGACGGAGGGCATGGTAAGGCTCAATCAGCCACCTCATCACTCAAAACAACCTTTTCTTAATTGCTCAGGCTCTTTGCAATGCCTGCAGGGGTGTGTGGGGTGCAGGCGGAGTCAAACCAGACCATGGGCAGAGGTGTGGGGTGCCCTGCCCGGTGTGGTCAGTGGCATCAAGCCCTACCAGGCCCATCTCCAGCCTAACTCTTGACCCTGGCCCAGGTGACTGCTTGCTGGACGCCCCGGCCCAGCCCGTCCCCCTGCCTGCCGAGCTGCCCGGCCAGAGAGCCCTGTACAGCCTGGACCAGCAATGCCAGCAGATCTTTGGCAAGGACTTCCAGCACTGCCCCAACACCACGGAGGAGGACATTTGCTCCCAGCTGTGGTGCAGGACGGGCAGCGGGGAGCCCCTGTGCCACACCAAGAACGGCAGCTTGCCCTGGGCCGACGGAACGCCCTGCA
Source organism: Platysteira castanea (assembly GCA_013397175.1). NCBI lineage: Eukaryota > Metazoa > Chordata > Aves > Passeriformes > Platysteira > Platysteira castanea. The sequence goes on from VYXC01008144.1 coordinate 455,311, forward strand.
AAGCCGAGGGGCTGTGCTGGGACGGGCGCTGCGTGCAGCAGGACGCCCTGAAACCCCAGGTAACGGGGGTGCTGGGGGATGTTGGGAGCGCTCTGGGAGGGAGCAGCTGGGGCTGGACAGGCTCAGAGATGGATTTAGCAGCTTCTCCCGGCCTCTTGCAGCCGGCGGTGGACGGCGGCTGGGGCCCGTGGAGCGCCTGGGGCTCCTGCTCGCGGAGCTGCGGGGGAGGCATCCAGTTCTCGCACCGCCACTGCGACAGCCCCAAGCCCCGGCACGGCGGCAGCTACTGTGAGGGCCAGAGAACCAAGTACCAGTCCTGCCACACCCAAGAGTGCCCACTGGATGGTAAGGATGGCGATTCCCAAATGCACGCTCAGCTCCCACTGCTGCACCTCCAGAATGCATTACAGGCATTGCTCTGCTCCCCCTTGAATATTGATATCTGGGGGGAGCAACAGCTTCATGGTGGGGGCTGTGGCCTTCTCTGGCTGATGGGAGGTGTGTGGGATCCCTCCTTCACAACATTCCTCCTCTGCTTGCACGCTCACCACGTGCTCCTGCTGTCCTTAGCTCCCTCCCGCATCTCTGTGGTGGCCAAGGACAGCAGCTCCTGCCAGCCCCCCATGGGTTTTGGGCCGTGTTTCACCTTTCCTTTCAGGGAAAAGCTTTCGGGAGCAGCAGTGTGAGAAGTACAACAGCTACAACTTCACGGATCTGGAAGGGAATCGCCTGGAGTGGGTTCCTAAGTATGCAGGAGTGTCCCCCCGAGACCGATGCAAACTCTTCTGCCGAGCCCGAGGGAGGAGCGAATTCAAAGTCTTTGAGGCCAAAGTAAGATCCCTGGTGATGGGAATCACTCCCACTTACCCCATTTCAGAACTCATGCCCTCGTTACTCCTCTGCATCCCCCTTTCCCAGGTGATCGACGGGACGCTGTGTGGCCCAGAGAGCCTCTCCATCTGCGTCCACGGGCAGTGCATCAAGGCTGGCTGTGATCACGTCATCGGGTCCTCCAAGAAGCTGGACAAGTGCGGGGTGTGCGGAGGCAATGGCTCCACGTGCAGGAAAATATCCGGCTCGCTCAACAGATCCAAGTGAGGCGCCAGGGAGAAGGTTCTGCACGGGTGGGCTGTGGGACAAAGACCAGCATCCTCTCTCATTCCCCTTGTTCTGTGGCTAAAGTTCTAGGCTAGGAATATAGTAGGATCCAAGCCAGCATCCTCAGCCGGCTGGCATTGCAGGAGCCTGGGCTCCTCCCCAGACTCCAGGCTTAGGCTCAGTTTATTTCGGGGCAGAATTCTACAAGCCAAGTAGAGCTTATTTCCCAAAATAATAACTGCTGTGACGGGCTCGGAACACCACCGTAAATAAATCTGCTGCCCCAACGAGTTTACAAAACACATTTCAGCCCAGTGCAGTGAGTTGGACACTCACTATTCAAGGGCTGACGTGTGATGTAAATATTCAATAATTTTTCCCTGGGCTTGGGGGTGAATTTGAATCCTGAAGGGCACTGAGGCAGCCACTTCCCTCACCCAACATCTCCGTGGCTTTGCCAAAGAGCAGAATTTAAGACTTTTGTTGGAAAACCGTAACAAAAGCCCAACCGTCCAATTCCATGCAGCGAGGTGACTCACACAGTCAAATTACATTTCCTAAATGCTTCCCTTCCAGGGAACAGCTGAAACGGGGCTTCCACTCTCCTATGAGTTGTTTGTGGTTGACTAAAGGGAGATTAGCGTAGGAGCTACAGCCAAGAAGAGATCCCATTAAATCAGGGTGAGGGAGGCCAGGGTGACGGAGAGCAGAGTTTGACTCAAAGGCTTTTTTCCAAAATACTCTGAACCTAATTACTGACCGCAGCATCCACCATGGGGATCCATGGAAAACGATCCTGCTGGCCCCACGGTGTGAGTCACAGTGCTGAGGGCTCAAGGAAAACCTTCCGGGTGCTGTCCCGGGAGCCGTGGTGCTCCAGGGATGGGCCTGGGCTGGCTCTGCAGGAAAATGTTTCCCTGGCATGGGAATGTCCTCTGTATCCTCCAGTGGGATTACGTCTGGGTTGTAGTGGTGGCTGCAAAACCCTTGGAAAAGTGAGTTGAGGGTGTAGAGACTCCCTCCTGATTGTTCTACCTCTATATCTGTATCTGTACCTACGTCTGTGTTATCTCCACGTTATCTCTGTCAATAGGTGCTGTCACCCTTCAGCATCACCAGTGGCAGGCTTTCAGTCCCAAACACTTCACCATTTCCAAACACAGGGAGCGAGGGGGATTTCCCACCTAGGCTGGTAACCACAGGGCTGTTCATTTGATTGCATCGCTCATTTTCATACGGAGTTCAGTGAAATCTTCCAGCTGAGCTCACATCTAGAACATCTGCAATATTTCCAGCTCTTGGGTGCTCGGGGTTACAGAGAGATGACTTCAGAGCCAGGATCCCAAGTGCTATTCCCTACACGGGTGTGCTCTTAGTAAGCCTTGAAAAATAACCGTGTCCCTTTGCCCTGTGCAGATACGGCTACAATGACATTGTCACCATCCCTGCCGGAGCCACCAACATCGACATCAAACAGCGCAGCCACCGAGGGGTCCGGCACGATGGCAATTACCTGGCCCTGAAGACCCTGGAGGGCAAGTACCTGCTGAACGGAGACTTTGCCATCTCAGCCATGGAGCAGGACATCCTCGTTAAGGGGACCATCCTGAAATACAGCGGCTCCATGACGACTCTGGAGAGGCTGCAGAGCTTCCGGCAGCTCCCAGAGCCCCTGACCGTCCAGCTGCTGACGATTGCCAGCGAGGTCTTCCCACCAAAAGTCAAGTACACCTTCTTCATCCCCAAGGACGTCCCTTTCAGCAAGCAGAAGGACAAAGAGAAGAAGTCGGTCAACGTCATCCGACCGATGCTGACCTCCCAGTGGGTGCTGGGTGACTGGTCTGAGTGCTCCAAGACGTGTGGCTCCGGCTGGCAGCGGCGGACGGTGGACTGCCGGGATGTGGAGGGTCAAACCTCCTCCGCCTGCAACAGATCCCTCAAGCCTGAGGACATCAAGCCCTGCGGGGACACGCCGTGCCCTCTCTGGCGCCTTGGCCCCTGGTCGCCCTGCTCCCAAACGTGCGGCGAGGGCGTGCGGACGCGCAACGCCTCCTGCATTGATTACGCCGGTAAAATCACCGCCCCGGAGAAGTGCAGCTCGCCAGGGCCACCGCTGGCCACCACGGCCTGCGTGCTGCAGCAGTGCTGAGCCGCGCCGGGCTGCTCGGAGTCAAGGGTGCCACGGGCTTCCAGCACCCTGGGGCAGGACGGCGAGGGTGCCGTGGGCTCGCTCGCCAGACAAATAACCACTCTCCAGTGGTTCATCCCCACCGCATCGATGTCTACCTCAGAGGGGAGAATAACGGCGGCGAAACAGGGAGGAATCACTTCTTTTCCTTTCTTTCTTCCTTTTCCTTCTGGCTGGCTGCTCGCGGGCAAGTTGTAACTTCAAGGGAAAAATAAGCATATCCGTAGGGTGTTTCCGAAGAGCTGTCGTTGAATGTGGTTGCAGGTTCCTTTTGTGAGGTTTGCTGGGGTTTGGCACTGGAGGAAATGCAGAGCCTGGTTTTGCCATTGCCCCATCCCAGCTGCAGGTCGGGGAGGTCCAGGGTGGGTGTCTTTGCTGATAAAACTGGGATCTCTTCACAAAGGGCATGGATTGGGTTGCCAATCCCTTCAGCAGCGTGAGTGTCCTTGAGCATGAGGAGTGTTTTATCAGCTGTGGGTTTAACTTGGGAGATGAATTGCTTGTGTGGATGGGAGAAGGAATAAGCTGAGGGCCAGATCCTGGCATGAATTAGGCAGGAAGACAGGTGAGAGGTGGTCCTGGTGGTTTCTGCTGAATTCATAATCTACAAGGTGACAAATCTCTGTCTCCAAACACCCCCATCATCTGCAGTTATTCCTAGAGCTGTTACCCCACACCTCTGTTCCCCCAGCTATAAAACCAAGGCTTAATTACACCTGATCTGTCTCACAGGGCCACTGTGAGGATTAATGAATTCCCAATTCTGCAGTGCTCTGACTGTGAAATGCCTGCTGTGATGCCCTCTGGAGCAGGCACTCTGGTGTGCCAGCGTTTCCTTTCCCATCCTTGGCTTTCAGTCCCCTGTGGGCTCATTTTTTCAGCTCTGCTCTAATTTTGGAGCTAATTCACTAGCCTGGTTTGCAGCAGGGATGAGCCCAGGATCTGCAGATCATGCCAGAGGTGACCAGTGCTGCTCTTCACCTCTGCTTTCCTGGGATATGTGAAGATGCTCAGATCTGGTGCCAGCTCCAGCCTTGCTTGAGCAATTCTCACTCCAAAACCAAGCGTGGCAAGGCTGGAGCTGCTCTTTCCCAGTGGGAAGCAGCCACATCCCTCTCGCCAGCCCAGCTGCTGCCTGGCCCCGGCACAGATGGCTGTTCAGACCCTGAACTTTGCCCTTTCCAAAGCAATCGCTGGCCGTGTGCTGGCAGCAGCCAGTGCCTGGGGAGCGGGGATGGAATTTGGAAAGATTTTGCTGTTGCTGGATGAGCAATTCAGTATCTCCAGGCTCCTCTCTCGTACCCTGCCTTGGCTTCCTTTTTGGCAGCAAAATGTTGAATTTCCAGTGGGATCTGCCTTTTTCTCATAGGAAGGGGAGGAGGGCTGGAATTTTTGATGTTTCAGATTTCCCGTTCACAATTATGGAGTGAATCCTTTTCCTTGTCCCTTTTGCCTGAGCAAGCCAAGCTCATGTGAGACACTTTCCTCGCTGTCCAGACAGATTGGGAATGGGGTGGTGGGATGAGCTGCTCCACTGAAGACAGAAACCCTACAATTTACCTGAAAACATGAAATATTTCTGGTTTATCTCCCATTTTGATTTCTATCAAAACCACTGGAGCTACAGCTCAGGACTGAGGGTATTGAGGGCTTGGCTCCTTTATTTTTTTTAGGAAAGGGGAAAAAAAAAAGTAAGGGCCAGCTGCAGAGTTTGGATGCAGAGCTGCTTGGCCTGTGGTACAGACCTACCTTTGGGCAATGTTCTGCATCTGCTAATTAATCTCCAGGAATTTAAGTTCTAACAAATAGCTGGATGCTAAAGTCATGTAGCCTTGCAGGGTTATTTTCTTTTCCCCCTCTGAGTCTGCAAGGGTTTTCACTCAAAGCCAGCATGTGTTTCCTCTCCAGTGTCACCACCAGCATTTAGGATGGGTCAGGAATATCAGGCTGAGGCAGTGCCAAGGAAAACGTCTGCATTTATCACACAGGAGCCGTGCACGCCAAGGGGCTTTTCCAGTTTTTTTATAATCACTGCGCAGCTGCTTAGCTGGAGCTTCCTAGATGTAAAAACTCCTTGTTGAGGGCAAATCCTGCTGCTTTTCCAGCAAGGAGGAAGGTGGGGATCCCCCTGGGAGGTGGGGGACCGAAGGCAGTGATGCTCTGTTGAGGTGTGGGGTCTGGGTGATGCCAAGTGGAATTCCTGCCCCAGGCTTCTGTAAAAACAAGTAGCCTTTACGCTGATTTAAGTCTAAGAGGTTATATATTAGGCTATATTTATGTATATATATATGTTTCCCTTCAGTGAAGGATTGTAGCAATGTACTGAGCCTCTTGTGTTAGGTATTTATTATAAATTTCTGTTTGGTTTTGTACAGTAGCTGTCTGGAAAGGAGGAATAAAAAGAAGGAAAAAAGAGATTAAAAAAGACTGTGTTTGAACATGCTGCTCCCCCGTCCCCTCTCTGAAAGCTGCAGTGAGGTCGGAGAAGGGATGTCTTTGCTCATTGTTTATCCACTCTGGTATCTGACTGGTGTTTCCCTCCTCCCTGGTGTGCCAACCAAGCTGTGCAAGCATAACAGATCCAACCAAAATTAAGCTTTGGAGTTCATCTTGAGGAGAGGGGGGAAAATACAATTTTCTGATTTTTAGCCTCTTGTTGTATTTGTTTTTAATTTTGAAAACAGTCTGTTTGTGGCTGTGCCTTTACCCCTTCAATAAAGGATTTCCTGCCTTTTATCTCTTTGCATTTGCCTTTATTTGCACTTTCTGCAGGATTATTATTATCTCCATCCCAGAGAGATTTTAAACCTCTCTTTTCCCTATCTTATTGATAATAAATGGTTCATTCAGTTTTAAGAAGCTGAACCAAAATATTACATGAGAGAATAGACAAAACCCATGGAGCCAAAATTATTCTGCAGAAATTTTGAATCAATTCTGCTTTGCAGATGCCTGATGAGCACCTACCTCCTCTCTATACATATACAGTATATCTAGCTGTATATTATATACAGATATTATTCTAGAATTATATGGTTCCATGACTATATATTATAACTATTAAATAT
>VYXC01008144.1:467886-495446 GCA_013397175.1 Platysteira castanea
CCCCCGGCCATATCCCGCTCATCCCGGTCATCCCGCCCCGCCGTCATGGCCCCCAGATAGCGGCCCGGCCTCAGCGACCGCCCGCAGGTAACCGGGGAGCGCGGCCGGGCCTGGCGCGGGAGGGGGCCGGTCGGTGGCGCGGCGGCCGCTGGTGCCCCTCAGGGGCGGGGGGCGGGAGGGATGTGGCTTCGGCCCCTCTGCCCCCCCTTTACAGTCCCGNCCTCCTTTCCCGTCCCGTCCCTTCCCCCGTGTTTCCCGTCCGTGCCCCGCGGCCCCGGGGCTGCGCTCACCCCCCTGGGGGATCCCATTGCGTGGTGCACAGCCCGTGTGTCCCCCTCCCGCAGGGCCGTGTCACCCCCGCGCCTCACCGAGGGTTCCCGGGGCGAGGGGTGTCTCCCGTGCCGGTGTTTGAGGGTGTCACCTTTCTCCGGGGGTGTCCCCTGTCCCTTTTGCCGGTGTTTGGGGGTGCCACCTCCCTCTAGGTCTTCTCTGCCCCGTGTTCCGGTGTTTGGGGGTGTCCCCTGCCTCGTGTCCCCTGTGCCGGTGTTCACCCCTCCGGGGGTGTCCTCTCCCCCGAGGGAGCCGCACTGGCTGGCGAAGCCTGTGGGTACTCACACAAACCTGTAGTTTCAAGGGGTATGGGGGGAAGTTGTGTTGTTTCCTGCATCCCAACGGGATACCTGCTGCCTCCAGTGCCAGCTCATGGGAGGAAATAGAGGGATTCCCACTAGCTGTTAGGCAGAGCTCGCTGTCCCTTTGTTGTTGTTTGTTTTTTTCCTACAACAGCCCCTTCTGCATGTTCCTTAGTGTCCATCTGCCAGGGTCTGCTGCGCTGCCTCTGTGTCCACGCACCATGAGGGTGTCACAGTGCTCATCTGCCAAGAACCACTTCGTGTTTTTCTGCTCTCTTTCCATCTATCCAGAGTCATTTTGCTATATAAACATAATCAGCAGATTCTGGGAGGGTATCATCTGCTTCTTGCTTGCCAAAAGCCTGTTGTCTCCTTTAATACACACGGGGTACCAGTGCCTCCCAAAATCTGCTGAACCTGTTTCCACACACAGATGGGATGAACTCCATGTTTGACCAGCACAGCCTGTAAATCCCACACCTCAGGGGGCTCCTGCCTGTCTGCTAAAAGCTGCTGAGGTTTTTCCCACCCAAAAAGACATATCCAGATCCTAAGGGATCACTCCTCCAGCCCATCCCCTGTGCTGTGGAGCCTGTTCTGCCCACTGATGAGGGATGTCTGTCTCCTCATCCACACTCACCATGGTTATCCCACCAATTTCCTGCCAAGAGCTGGTGTATCCTGCGTTGTGTGTGTTTGTACACCTCAGGGAAGGTGCAGGCCAGTGGCCTTTCTGCAGGCAGGCACCTCTCATGCGTGTGGAGGTTTCCACTGTGTGTCCTTTCATGTCTTGGATGTTCCCACAGACACCCAGTGGCAGCTGTTCCCATGCTTGCTCCCATCCCTTCCCTGCTGCACGTGCCAGAGAGGTCACCCCTGTACCCGCTCTGATCTCTTCTTGGCTGCCTGTTACATCTTCCATGGCTAAAACTTCCACCCATGTCCTTCCTGGGCCCTGCTGATCCTGCAGTGTGAGACTCTCAGTCTAAGCCTGCCTTGGTTTTGGCTTTGGGGTTTCTTTTCCTGAGCAGTCCCACAGAGTACAGTTCAGTAGTCTGGTACTTCCTAGGTATCTGCACATCCCATGGGTCTAAAATACCATCACTTTCTCTTTTTCTGGTCATATACATAGTTTGTCCACTCCAGGATTTTTTTCTGAGACCTTAGACCCCCTTCCAGTGCCTGAAGGGTTTACGGGAAAGCAGGAGAGAGACTTATGACAAGGCCATGGAGTGACAGGACAAGGGGGGAATGGCTTCAAAATGGCAGAGAGGCAGGGTTAGATGGAATATTGAGAAGAAATTCTTCCCTGTGAGGGTGGGGAGGCCCTGGCACAGGGTGCCCAGAGAGGCTGTGGCTGCCCCATCCCTGGGAACATTCCAGGCCGGGTTGGACAGGGCTTGGAGCAGCCTGGGACAGTGGAAGGTGTCCCTGCCTGTGGCAGGGGAGTTGGACATGATCTTTAAAGTGCCTTCAAACCCAAACCATTTTGTGATGTTTCTAGAAGTCTCCTGCTTTCATAATTGTCCTCACCTGATATCCTGGGTTTGCCATACCCACATGGGGAATTCCTCAGTTTTCCTAGTTATATGTTTCCCCTTGCTTTCTTCCTGTGCTTCTTCCTGATATGATGCTTTTCCTTCCCCCTTTTAAAATTTTTATTTTATTTATTCTTGGGGTGTATCCACCAGGTATCCACATGGCAGCTGTTACTCAGGTAGAGGTCACCCAGTTCACTCCTGAGCTGATGCCTGGCTCTGAGCTGGATGTTTCCATAGATGAGGTGCTGTGTTATTTGTCACATGTGGGACACACCTGTGGCACTGCTCTGTGGACCCTGCAAGATGATGCTGAGTGGGAATGACTCCTGTGCAGGCAGGTCACAGAACAGCATCCGGGAGTCTTTCAGGGTATTTGGAGTGCAATGTGCTTTTCTTCTGCCCTCGAGGTCTCTTACTGCAGCTTGGTGTCCACATGTGACGCAGATCCAAGGTGTGATGAGCCTGGAGACCTTGCCTGGGTTTAAGTGCGGCTGTTTAAGGAGGTGGAGCTGAGCCTGGGAGCTCAGACACAGCTCTCCCAGTGTAAATGCCTCCATTGATGTCAAGCTGTTTATTCCAGGAACCAGTTACAATGCTCTAAGTGCCTTTCCCTTGGGACTACTTCTATTTAAACAGCTGGTTTTAATCCGAAGCTTTAATTGTTGCACTCCAAGCAGTCTCTTTCCATGGGAAGGGAATTTCCAGCCCTACTTTAGTCTCCCCAGGTGGATGATGCACAGATGCTGAGGGAGAATCATGCTTGGGAGGTTTTGCCCTGGTTTTGTTTACAGGGTGAGGGAATTCCTGCTTCAGTGAGTGTGAGGTTTGGAGGGGAGAGTGTCCGTGTGTATTCTTTCTGCAGTACGTAAGAGGAGTAGTCAGAGAGTGAAACTGAATCCTTGCCATGTTTGTTGCAACAGGAGGTTAATCATAAACTCTGGCACTTTCCGAAGGGGTGGTTTCATTCTGCAGTGTCGGTGGGGAATTGTGCTGCTCGGAGGGTCTGCTCAGCTGTTTGCCAAGAGGATCAAAAGCAAATACAGCTTCCCCCTGTCTGAGGGTGAACAACCACCCAGACATCGTTTTTGGTTGTATCCTGTGGCTTGCTGGAAGGAGATTTTGTATCTTTATGGCCTTTCTGTGAATGGATGTGTGTGCTTGTGCTTTGTGAGGTGTTTGTGTGGCCAGCATCAAGTCTTGGGTCCTTCACACTTGTATGGGGTATTTCACATCAGCGTTTCACTGCTTCATCCATTATATCTGGTAAACTTGTTTTTCAGTGAGCCTTGAGAACATTGGAGTATATTTCTTGGAGAACATCTGGTGATATATGTAGCTTCCCTCCTTTTAGGAATTGTAATCCACTAGCTTAAAGAAAAAGAAAGTCAAGCTGTGACAAAGCAGTGATGCTTTTGCTGGCATGTGACAAGGAAGGAGATGTCCCCTGACGTAGAAGGGATTGTCTGTTGACATTCTTCTCCCTCTCCCAGTTATAAGTAGGTTATCCCTGCTCAAATTATGCAACTGTGCAGACAGCCAGACTTCAGGAATTCCAAATACTTCAATGTGTCAAGTGCTGACTTCTAAATTAAATGCCACGGTTGCAGAGCGTGTTCACAGTCTGTCGCTTGAAATACGACATCAATCTTGGAATCGCATGTGGCTGAGAAGGGGCAGCAACTTAATTGCTTGTTTCTTTGAGGAAGTGTTGTGTGAGAGTGCAGGAGCCAAACCGGGTGGGAGATGTGCCTCTACCTGTGACAGTGTTTCCATATGGAAGTCAGCAGTTACAAGCAGAAAAAAAAAAAAAATACTGAAAACATTGATTTATGTAACAAATTGAAACGCTTCATTCTTTGTGGCTGCGGCTATTGCCTCAAAGATGCAGTTTCCAGCATCTAGATCTAATTAAATAGTTGTGTGCTTATTGCTAAGTAAACATAGGAGTCCATCGCTCTTCTTGCCTTGGAGAGCAAATTGATTCTTCTAATGGTTTCACTGGATGAACGCAGAGGTCTAGGACTGCTTTGTGCAAGGTGCTGAAATGAAATGGTGGTGGTAGGAAACGAGCTGCAAACCCGATAAAATGGGATGACAGGAAATGTAAATGCTCAGCATTTCATTTAATTCTTACATTCCATTTAATCAGGTTAAGGAAGTGACTTAAACTATGCATTATTTGTAAATAGTGTGTTTTTAATGCATTCCAATTTAGAGCTGGGGAAATAATTATTTCACATGAACAGACTTATCAGAGTACGTGAACGATGGGATAATAAGGGCTGCAAAAAGTGTGTTGGGCTCAGCATGTGGTCTGTGACAGTGGCCAGAAGTAAATCATTAGGGGAGAGTGCAGGAGCAGCCCCAGACAGCTCAGTCATTATCCCCAGCTCCTGGTGCTGAAGGGGTTTGAGGTGGCCTGAGCAAGAGGGTCTGAGCTGGCAGTGCCTGTTGGACCTGTCCTTGAGGGATTTGCCTCAACATTTTGAAGTTTATACCTGGAGCTTCCACAGAATATCCTGTGATGAATCCCTCAGGTTGTACAAAAATAATACCTGGCTTCTGGGGTTTTTTTGCTTCTTTTTAAACTGTAGTCTCATTGAGTCCCTCCTACTTTTTGTAGTATGGGAAAGAATAAAGAATCTTTTTCCCATCAGCACCTCATTTGTGATTTTATCGGTTTCTGTGTTCTCAGTTTTCTCTCTTTGGGTTCTTTTCCTTTTCCAGGCTGCATTGTCCCAGTCTGTTTAGTACATCTATCTGCAGAGGCAGCTCTACATCACTTTGGGTTTTTTTTCTTTGAGCTCTGCTGTATTGTTTTGAGGTGATTTGACCACATTTGTTTGCTTGCTTTACCCAAGAAGACTGAATAAAGGGAGATATCCTTTCTAATAAAGGGATACTTTGTAGCTTATCATCTGTGACATTATAAACATTTACTATGTGTAATGTTTTATATTCAAAGTACAAATGAACATAGTAATCGTAGCGAGAGATATTTTAGTGGAAGTACAGATACTGAGGAAGATCTTAGTTTGTAAGTACAGCTACAGATGGCAGCTGATAAGGCATTTTGTATTTGGATATTAGCAAGAGAGCATTATGGAAAAACTACAGTTGTGGTGGATGCTTGCCAGAGTTAAGTCTGTTGGAAGGCATTGGAAACATGAAGATGCTGTGTCCTGTGGAGACCTAAGAGTCCTAGAAATTACTGATGGGTTTGGAATAACTGGTGGGTTAAGGGACACGTTGCCCCTGTGTTAGGGACAGATACTGATGATGTTGGACACTGTGGTCTGACAGTTCCTGCAGTTTTCTTTCAGCATCTTGTTTTGGTTTTTTTAAGTGGATAAATCCCCCTGTTTTGAAATAACCTACTCTGAGAAGTTTCTGTAAAATGTTAGTAAAGATGCTGGAGGTTAAAAAAAAAACCCAAACTCTCCTTACCCCCAGCACAAACCATGGATGTGGTTCTGCCAGGCCAGCTTTGGCCATACAAGGGCAGACAGCTACAGCCTGTGGAGTTGCTGCTCACCTGATAATGTGATTTGTGGATAAATACAAGAACTTGTAGGTTTTGGAGCCAAGAAGAACTCCTTTTAGGCATTTATCTGCATAAATGAGTCATTAGGAAAATAAAGGTACACGTAGTGCTGAAAGGGTGATGACACAACCACATTCCTGCCTTGCTTGAACTTGTTCAGGATTCTTTATAGCTGCTTCCGTTGGGAAGGTGGCTCTTGTTTATATGTCTGTGACACCTTGACTGGCTGGCAGCAGTCCACGCTGTCTGGATTAGCGATGCCTTTTCTCCTCCTCGGATCGTACGGGATGTGAGACTTTGCCTTGATCTCTCCCTTCTGCTCTTTACAAAGGTTTTTCTTCAGTGTTGCTTCCAGCGCTGGGGGTGTTAATGGGGCTGGTGTGCTTCAGGGAGAGTTCAGATTTGCATTGCCCTTCAGAAAAAATCATTTGTTATAGTTAATGTAGATTTCATTAGGGTGTAATGCTTCCTGGAATAAAAGTGAGAGAGAAAAGCTGTCATTTTGTGTAATAAATCTGAGTATTTCAAACAACCAGTCAGTTGACAGGTAAGCTTTGTGCTGAACTAGTAAAAACTAGCACTTAGCCAAATTTGGTTGTCACAAACCTACTGGTTGTGGTATGCCTTCCAGTCATTTATTTCTGTCAAATAAGGAGCCGAGGGAGTCGTTTCCAAGGGACAGGAGGGAGCACAGTGAGGTGGGAGGCATGGTTTGGGGGATAGCGGAGAGGAGGGACTCTGCACTTTGGCTGCTTTTGGTGTCATGCAGCCAGACAGGCCCTGATTCTGCCTCGAAGGAAGGAAAAAATAATGTGGGGAACCACAGATAGGGAGGGTTTTGCTATTTTTGTCTTTTTGACTCCTTCAGGGATCCAACAATACCAAGAAAATCTTGAGCCATACTGCTTTGGTGTGCCATTTTTCCTGATATTACTTCCACATGCCATCACCTGAAAGGGCTTGGAGATTTTTGCTTTTGTGACTAATTTGGGAGGCTGGCTTGAGTAGTCTTCATCATGTATATTTTCTCTGACTTTGTGTTGGTATGCTTGCAGAGCTTCTGAAAGTGAAGGCTCAAATGCTGTGGGTAGCCATGGTAAAACAAGAAAAAATAGCTTTCTGGAATTAGTTTAAATTAGCAGGTTGCTGCAGTTGCTGCCACGTGCAAATGAAAGTAATATATGGAGATTTTTTGGCACTTTGCAGCACTTAGAAGTATTTAATATTCAATTGGGGTTTTTGTACTGTTGTTAAAGACCAAGGGCTATAAAACTGAAGCCTCGCTTTCTGTTACACAGAGTGGGAAATGGTCATGTAACAGCTTTTCTACACTAAGAAATTTGGGAAAAATTTAACCTGAATTTGCATGGAGCAAAAGTATAAAAAAGTTACTGAGAGCACATAAAAGTTATGCATGAACAGTGCCATGGAAAGCGTGGTTAAATTTGAATGTGTGCCTTAGGGCTGTAACACATCAGTCTGTTCGCTATAATCTGATTACATTCTGAGGCGCTTCCCTGCATAAGGATACCATGAGGACTCAATTCACTTGTTGCCTTTATTCTATCAAAAAAAAAAAACAAACAAAAAACCAATGGAGATTTATTTCATATGTTGATGGCACATTTAGTAGTTTGCTCATCTGCTTTTTCGGAGAACTGGTGAAAACCAAAAGTACAGGATAGTGAATCTGCTGTGAAATATCCCAAAACACTCTGACTGCTGAAGTTCACACATTAATTTTTATTATGAGGATAAAGGTAATTCAGTGTGGAACAAGACCTTTTCACAGTTACTGCTCATATTGTTAAACGAGCCTCAGTTTTAAGTGCTGTCAGAAAATTTGCTTTTATGTGTTACATGGAATGCTAATGTGAGATTCCTACAATGCAAAGTTTAAAGCAGCAGAGCCTGGGGAAGGTGGCATTTATCTGGTTTGCTTATTCAACCATGTGAAAGCTATATTAGGCACATAAACTTTCTACACTACACTGCAGCTTCAAAAAGGCAACAAGTTAAATCTAGGTCCTTTGAAGTAGTGAAGGGTAGCATTCTGTTCTCCAAAAGAGACGACTTCAAATGATCACACCAAAACTCAAAAAACTGTCACGGCTGAGGAAAACAAGCCAATTCTCCCCAGATAAATCTTATTTCAGAGTATCACTGTTGCATGAAACATGGGTTTTGTTGGAGCCAGCAAACTTCAGTTATGTAGAAAGGTAGAGAGCCTTAAACAAGGACATTCATCTTCTTTCTCTATCCGTAAATGGTCTCGAGAAACATCTTACTGTTGCATAAAAGCAGTCTGTGGCATCAGATCAGTTTACATACAGCAGGCACTACCGTCCTGCCCTGATTATTGTAATCTCTGCTTTTAATTAGATGTTGGGATTATGAGCTGTTTTGCTGCTCTGCACTCGATGTGTTCCCTATCAGTCCTAGCTGGTACAGTGGCCCTTGTGAAACATCACCTGGCAAAGTGAGATGCTCTGAAAAGATCTAAGCACAGTTTAGTTTACAGGCACATGAAGCGACAGCTGCACGGAGAAGAAAAATAAACCAAATCCCCCTTCTTGACAATCTTTCAGGAGGTTAAAACAGATATTGACAAATACCTGGCAAAAAATTAAGCATTGCAGTAGACTGGTGTTCTGTGTGCCTTTTACTTAGCTGTTAATTTAATTTAATAGTGTGGAGATCTTACTCCAAAGTCGCTGTTAACTCATAAGCTTCCAGTTTACAGCTCCAGTCCATTTTAGCTCCTTAATGTACCACGTCAAGTGTTAAATTCATACTGTTGGATTTCCCATGCATTTCGTTCTGTTCTTGCAGCTCCAGTTCTCAATCATTTGTTTTTGTGTGTTGTGCTGACAATACACCTTAACCTTTTGATCAGCATTTTTTGAGCCACTGTCTTGGAGATCTTTGCTAAAATAAATTCTTAGGCACTTCATAGGTGAATTCTTTAATCTGTTATTCCAAGTACGTGAATTACTTTCTTTCAGCCGGCTCTTTGCCTTCAGTTTGCCTGTTCATCTCCATGTTTTCACTAATAGCTCTCGATGTCATATTAGTCAAACATTTAATGAAGCTCTCATCATAGCTGGCATTTCCTCTTTTTCTGAGAAATACGTTATCAATTCAGTTTGAGATACTTTGACTTCAGTAAACACCAGTGCTATCCCAATTTCTGTTTGTTTTCTTATTCTTCATTCTGTTTTTTCTTCAGTTTGTTTTCTTTTGGCTGGATTTCTGCATTAGTATACAAACACCTGCAATCACGTATCTTTGAGAGATGATAATCAGACCTTGTATGCTAAATATTTGAGAGACAAAATTATCATAGTGCTAATGTTGCCAAGCTTATTTGCAGGTGTGTACCACAAAATGAGACAGTCTTTGAGCAGTCCTGCCCCTTCTCCTGGTACACTGACACCTTTTCCCTGACAATTAAAGTATCAGTGTTTAATCACAGCAGTGTCTAATGGAAACACTTTTAGACTCACTTCTAATGAAAGGAGTGGTAACATGTTTTACACACCTACAACATGACATTTAATCTGCAAGTTTTATCTGGGCCAGGAGTTGTAGCTATGCTTTAATCTTGCTGTATTAATCCAGCACACTCAGTGCCTATGTACAGAGCTCCAGGTCGGCTCTCAGTGATTCCCAAGCATTTGGATTACAAGCTGTTGCCAACTCGCAGCTTTTCCCATCAGTCAGAAGGGTCTGTGCTCAGCCATGGCCATTTACAGAGCTGTGCAGATGAATTTCCACTGCCCTGAAGCCAACAGGAGCATTTAGCAGTTGAAACTTCACTATGGACGACTTAAATTCCAGCTCTGTGACGTTTCTGCAGTTAATAATGTCCCCATTTATCTGTGTAGTGTTTTTCCACTCTAGACCTGCTTCATGGCAGCTGTGAGTCCACCAGCTGCAGAGACCATTCTCATTTGCCTGAGACATAACTGATGTGCAATTCCTGCCATAAAAATTAAAAAGAAAGGATTGAGGTAGGATTAAACTCTCCTGTCAATTTGAGATCAGATTGGAGAAAGTCTTGCAGGCCCCTTCCTGTAGGCCATATAGAAGGGTTGATAAAGGACAAGAATAAATCTGAAAGTGTCACTTCCATGAGGAAATGACAAGCCAGAGCTGCATGAGAGTCTGCTGCAAGTGTGTAGCTGCTGGTGAAGTTAATGAATGTGGCTTGGAATCTGTAATTATTACAGTCAGGCAGATGAGTGCTTAATTCTGCCAGATGGGAGAGCTCCACTCTGAGTTCCAGGACATGCGTGGGGGTTTCAAACAGAGACACTCTGGAAGATGCATCAGCCCAAAGAGGTGAGTTCTGTGCCTTGTTCTGTTCCATCACTGGGAAGTTTTTGAAGGTTTGTGGAGTCTCTGTGATCGACAGGTTTGGCTTGGTTTGGATGCACACATTTCCATCCTCTGCCGTGTGCTGGGCTCTCCTCTGCAGGCTGTAATTCTCCTTCCTATCAGCCCAAACAGGCTCCCTAATATCTCCTTTCACACTGTCAGAACACAACTGCTGAATTTTTACATCCAACTTCTTCATTTCCATGCAAATGACTAGTCAGGAAAACAAACAAAAGTCCCTAAGACACGTTGCACTTCACCTCAAATGCAGAAACAGCAACTCCTGAAAAATAATGATGGTTTATCTAATAGTTTTCAGCTTTTTCTTTGCTGTGACCTCACAGTACAGGAACAACTGCTCTGTGATATGTTTTTTGTTGGTTTTAATGTTCTAAACTAAAAGTAGCAGACACGTATATGCCTCTTTTTCATTACCGTAGATGTTTTGGAGGGTTTTTTGACTTTTATATGCTAAGGCAGTCTTGTGATATGAGGAAGACTTTGGTCATCTCACTTTGGAAACTGTAAACCTGTTCTTGGAGTTTTATAGTTTTGAATGTAGACAACCGAGATATTTGGAATTAAGCAAATATTTCTGATTTGTTCTTGGTTTGTACTGCTTTAACAGCAGGTATTGTGCTTGGTATCCATGGTATAAAAATACAAAAATTCTGCAAAACCACAGAGGAACAGGAAGTACACACTAAGGTGTTATCCATCTTTTGGCAAGGGAAGTTAAATCAAGTACCAGGAAGGTGTAGAAGTGGCTTGCAGGGATGGTGCAGTGTCTGACCATATCTTACACCTTACTGCTGGTAAGAATTCAAACAGAATGCCAAAATAGGAGAATTCTTTTGCTCTCTCGTATGGGAGTATACATCAAGAAGTTAATTAGATTAACTTTTTTCAAAAATCTAACAGTGATTAAGGCATTGTTCCAAAACCAGTGGCTGGTTTTGAGTGATAAATTGAAGGGGTGATAAGTGGCTGGGAGCCTTGGCACCTCCAAGAGGAGGGGTATCAGCTCCTGGGTTCAGCACTCAGCCAAAGTTCCAGTCATGCAAGCCAGCCTAAGATAATCTGTGCTCTTCTGCTCGGGGAAGGTCTGTTGGTACTGGTCCCTTAAAATGTGTCTGTAAATGTTTTCTAATTTTATCCTTTCAGAAGTGTTCTGTTGCAGCTGACATCCCATCTCAACTTACAATAAAACCATTTTGTAGAGTAAATTGATGGGTTTGGCACCCCACTCCTTGTCCCTATGCCTTCACCAGCCCTGAGAATTAAAATGCACCTACGAGATTTGCATCATGCAAATGCATTTTTCCATGGTCTGAGTCCGTTTTTTCCTATCCCCATGAAAGATTAATGTTTTTGATAGCAGTGACAGTGTGAGTCAGAGCTGTAACTGCGAGCTGGGCCTTTGCCATGGCCGCACACATCTGCTCTCCTCTTGTGGCATGGTACACTTAAAGCTTTTGTTTTCTGTTATTACAGGGTTTAATTTTGGGGAAACCGAAGAGATCTGTTAGGAATACAAAACATGTATTTCATGGGCACTCTGGACCTGCTTTTTTCCTGAGTAATTATTTTGGAAGAGGAGCTGTTGGATGCTTTTTGCCTTGTCCTTTGCAGATGAACACTGTACCTGGTCTGTTGGAGGACTTGCAGTAAAGAAATACTGTGTGCTTTTGCCCTTATCTCTTTCCTGCCCTGAAGAATTTTACCTTGGTTGCTACCAAAAATTATGGTGGGCCCTGTCACAGCTCAGGATTTCCAGATGTGCAAATCTTTTCAGCCATTTTTTGTGAAGAGTTGCAGCCTTGGTGCATTGGCTTTGTAAACCTCAGCTCTCACGAGAGACTTACCTCAGAGAGAAACCTCAGCACTCACGAGAAACTTACCTAAATGCTTACAAATTCATTTAAAATTGGATGATGAGAGGAGCTTATTGGCACGATGCAGTTTCTGGGAGTGATAAACATCCAAAGCCTCTGATAATTACATAGGTTATTTACATTGACCTGGATCAGTTTGAACCATGGCTGCTTCCTGATAGTATTTTAATCTCCCTCTATGGAGCTGAAGTCTAGTTCTGGAGTACTGCCTGCCACCCTGCAGCAGCAGCTTCTGCTGGGCTCTAACTAAAATTTTGGAAGATCTAAATTCTAGAGTTTGACAAGTGTCTTTGCCAGGAGTTTTTCAGGGGAAGAGGTGGCTGTTTATGAAGCAATTTGCCACTGTAGCATCCTTGGAAAGTGCTCTTGTAAAAAAAAAAATTAATAATTAAGTGTGGAACAAAGAACAGGCTGGGGGGTGAGTACAGAACACCCAGCAAATGCTCTCTGAGTAACACCAGTGGTCATGAAGTCAGTGGCCTCAAAAGCTCTGGCTTGTCAGCAGTGGTGTGCCAAAACCCCAGTCTTCACAAAATCTATAGTCTTGTCAAGTGCAGTATTTTTGGAGTACATTGGGAAAGCACAACACACTCTTTGTATACCTTCTGCTGTGAAAGGGAGCATTAACTGCTAAGAATAAATAGGTGGGTTGTAGTATTTCAAGCTTTCAGTTTGTTAGGTGAAATTGCTCTTCCGTTCCAGCTCCCAAGTGGACTTCTCTGGAATTACTTACCTGTCATCAGCCACTCTCTGCTGGGCAGACAGGGATCTTCCCAGGGGACTGTTCAATGTGCAGCTTCAGCCCTGCCCAAGAACAAAACACCTCCAAACTCTTTAAAACAGAAAGTGCCTGAAAATTGGCCTCTTCTGAGAAGCTGGGAGAAAAGGGACCCAGGAGCAGTATCAGTGCCCTGGGATATTTCAGTGAAATGGTTTGGAGAGTCAGAGTCTGGTTCCTGAACTGAGAGACCAAGGACTGGGTCAGCCCCAGCCCTGAGTGCTCCCAGTTTTTTGCAGGATATGGCATCACCTCACTCCCAGTACAGGCTGGAGCTTGGCATCTCTTCCAGGTTTAACATAAGGTGTTTATGCAGGAGCTGCCTCAACACTGGCTCCTTTGTGCACTCACGGTTGGAATCTGCTCTCCTGGAGGAAGTTGAGGTTCTCAAGCCCTGCATACTTCCCGGAATGGGCCATTTCCCTGGTCCCTCACCCGCTGCAGCCAAAGGTTACAGGTTTGCATTCCGGGGATTCCAGAGCAGCAAAGTGAATGCTGCACACTGACGTCATCTTGAGCACAGAAACCTCGTGTTTGCCTTTTCTTTTCCTTGAATACTGTCAGGCTTGGTGGTGCTGGGTTGAGGTCAAACTAGGTTTACTGACCTGAGTTAAAATATGATTTTAAATAAAGTTTAGAAAGTGCTGTTGATTGATTTGAAACTAGAATGGTGTAGTAGCTGTGGCCAGGGGTTTTGTGAAGTGAAGCAGGGCAAGATTCATAGTGGAGACAGGACCTTTTACTAGGCCAGCTGCTTTTGGGGAAACAGATGCATGTTTAGATAGAAATACACATAGCAAACTTGAAATTTGTTCTAATTGAAGCAGTTGTTCTAATTCAATTATGAACTTAATTATTCTAACCAGTTAATTTGAGGGAGTGCAGGGTGCTGGTACCTGTGTACTGCAGTGGGATGACAGAGATAAAATGATCCAGGTCACACGTTTATTATTCTCAAACTAAAACTTCAAGCTGGGGTTAACCCATGACACTATGGAAGATTTGTCTGTGTCTGGACTGCTGCTGTTGATGGGATGCTGCTCTAACCAGTGCCCACGGACTGTTCTGCATTAAAAAGTGAGAATAATAATAAAAAAACCAACCAGTGGTTGGATTTACACCATGGGCTCACAGGTGGATGGGTGTATCTGAGGGCTTGGTGAACACCAGAGTGGGAATTTCCTAATCTTTTTAGGACTTACGTGGCTACAAAGTGGTATGAAGTCTCTTGGTTTCAGTATTCACAAAAAGTTGGTGTTTTCATGCTGTAAATTGCCATGGGTCAGGATACAGAGCTTGAAGGTGGAGTAGTGGTTTTGTGGTGCTAAAAATTACTTTTGTTTTGAAATGATATGACTAAGTGAGAAACTGAGTGCAAACAGCTCTGTTTGATTCACTGACTCTTCCAAGAGGTTATTATAGATACCATGTTTCAAACCCAATGGTTTGAGCCATAACCTTAGGCAGCAGGTGAATAAGGAGCTAAATTTTGTGTACATGGAAGTACACAAGGTCACATAAGCAATATTTTTCAATTCCATTATAGTTTCTTTTCCATTTAAAGTTTCATTACATTATAACATTACACTTACAGTGTACAGTTTCATCTTTGCTGTTTCTAAGCTCAGAAACTTGACACCTGTTTAATCCCAAAACAGTGTATGTGACGTGGTAGCTGTTGCTAAAAATTGCATTTCAGTAGCCTTGAAACAGTGAGAATGAGCTGAGTTAGCCCAAACTGCTTAAAGGTCAGGTCTTCATTCGTGCTCCAAGGAGTAAGAAAAACCACAACTAATATTCAAATTAATTGTACAAAGTCTTTGGTACAGTAGCACTTCCCTTCAGACTGCTTTTGGCTAAGAGTGGACAAAATTGTCCTTGCTCTGGAAGCCCTGAAGTGCTCATGTTGAATTCTCACCTTGTTCAGGGATCTGTGCTGTGGTGGTGATTCCTCACGTGTTTCCAGGGCAGGAATGCCTGCTGGAAAAACCATTCTCTCAAACTGTAAATGTCTGTGACAACATTAAATAAAGCCCGTTAAATATGGACTGAGGTGTCCCACTGTGAATATTTTTAAAACTTGTGAAAGTGTCTTTGAATTTCACCGTGTTTCTCTGGAGGTTTGAAGTGTGTTGTGGGCCGGGGTGTAAGTGTGTGCCTGGGGATTGGGAGGAGGAGCCCTGCTTGCAGCAGCTGGGGAGGAAAAGCCACCCTCTCTGTGATACCACCCCTGGTCCCTGCCTAGAGAATCCACAGTGGTTTGTGGCTCCAAAATTAACAACTTCTCCAGCTCCAACCCACTTAACCACTTAGTTTAGGTGTGCACCTTGGTCTCCCCACCCCAGCAATCCCAAGGGCGTGGGTATATTTAGTTCTGGTTTCTGGTTGTGGAATCGCTGTGGATGTGGCATCCTGCACCTTATGGTCCAAGAGCTGCTGTCAGGGACTGCCTGAGAATGGGAAATAAGACATGACAAAGGGTTAGTTTGAAATGGTGATGCTGCAGAGATGATGGGCTTGGGGTGAAGCTGTAAGGATGCAGCCCTTTACCCTCTTAGGTCACTGTGAGTTGAGTGTAGCTGTAAAAGTGCCTCGTGCCACTGAAAGATTGGGAAGAGGGTTGAACCTGTATTGTATAACCTGGCTGTGCTTTAGCACGCCCATCTTTTCATGTGGAAAATATTTTCATACTGTTTAAATTACCGTCTAAAAATATTTGATGTTTTAACTACATCATTCACTATAAGGAACTGATATTGATCCCCCTCCTCAGCCCAACCCTTTGGATTTTCCTGAAAACAGCATGGATGTGCCTGCTCCTTGTTCACACTGAGGCCTGGGGAGGAGCCACTTGTTTGAGTGGAGGTGTCAGTGCAATGAGGGTGAAAGTCATTTTACAGAAGTGATTTAACAGAGCAATATTCTACATTCGTGGCAGGAACACTGCTCCTGTAATAATTTAAATCAATTTATTGCACATCACTGACTTCCGCTATTTTATTTTAAATTCTGTAACCAGATCAAGGTCAAGGAAGCAAAAAATGAAAGGAGAAGGGGAGAGGAAGCCAGAAGAGGGAAGAGGCAGCAGGAAGGGGGGAGCAGGACAAGGAATGGTTTAGAGCAGGGTAGCAGAATCGAGCTCTCACTTTGGGACTGGAGGGATGAGCATTGCTTGTTTAGAAGAACAGAGAGGAAAATGGGCTTGTCTTTTGGGCCTGTAGGAACTGGGAGGATTGCTCTGAGATTTTTCTCGTTGTTTATAATGATGTATTGGTACTATTTCTAAATACCAAATTATTCTGTGGCTGGTCCTTGTGGATGTATTGTTGTTGTATGAGCTGCTGAACAGAAGTGCTTGTGGACTTGGGATGTGCCAAGGAACCGCTGCAGCGACCGGGATTTCAGAGGGAAGGGGATCCAAAGGCCATTTCTGAATATGCTGTTATAAGATTTTGCTGTAGTGTTTTGGTCTGAGATCAATGAAATATGCTTTTCATTCGATTCATGCTGGAGATCAAGCAGTCTGGATATTCAGATGCCTCTTGAGGTCGATCTGTTTTCTTTCAGTGAAGGGAATGTTTTGCTTGTGCTTAACTTCTTCCTCTGTGCTAGTGTGAAATTTCATTTTAAACCCAAATGGCCCTTATAGTTTCCACCAGACTTTATATATATTATCAAGTGTTAGTTAACCTGTTCTCTTGAACAGTTAGTTCTCCTCTGTCTGCAAGTGTTTGATATCAAAAGTGAAAACCCAGGAACAAGAAGCAGCCAAGGGTCAATGTCTGTAGAACCAGGTGGGCTGTGACAGCTGCCAGTTCAATATGTCACATTTGGGGTAAGCTGTTCCACACTTGCAGTTGCTCTTTGTATCTGCAAAGCTCCACGTGAGCCATGTGCGAGCGTGGTACGTTCTTTTATGTGAAAGGGAAAGCAGGGTGATGTGCAGAAGCTGGCTGACTCCAGTCAATCAAATCCAGTAATGTTGTTGATGTTTAACCAGTTATAATTCTATATCATGTTAATTGTGTGAGGCATGTACCACTCAGAAAACTTCCATGGAAGCTTGGAAGGTGCAGAGGAGACCCCACCACAGCAAGAAGGGGCTTAAGGAGGTGAAACATGGGGGTTTATGTTCCTTTTACAGTGAAATGTTTCTGAAATTTTTTGAGAAATCCAGGGGTCCAACACCCTGTTCTCATCAGGACCTTGCACAAAACACATTCATTTGCTGCCACATGGAGAAAACTGGTCCCCAAGAAGGCAGGTTTGTGTTTTTCAGAAGAAAGAAATTGCCCTCCTTGTTTTATTTATCATGTATATAAAACCGGTTTATGTGTATTTGATTTAAACTTAAACTTTCCTTTGAGATTTATATTGCATTGTGTTCATGAAGGAATTTTCAATAACTTCTCATCCTAGTCTAAAACTATTTGTTAAAAGCAGCTTTAGGTAATCAATACCTGCACTACAGCAGGAAATCAGAACTATTGGCAACTGTTGTTTTATGTTTACTAGTTTGAACTCTGGTCTCTGAAAATTCATGCTGTAGTTTCTCTAAAGCTTTTCTGGTATTAAATACCTTCCCTGGGAGATTTGCTTACTCCTGCACCCTTGTTGTTGACTCAAGCTGATGACATTTCTGCTTCAAAGAAACATTCAGTAGTCTGTCAGATATAAGAACTGTGAAGAGTAGTTTTCTGGGCCCAGAAAATAAAAATACAGGTTTCTACACAGATAATAGTTTTTTAAATGCTTTATTTTTAGTATTACAAACATTTTTTTGAACTGTGTTGGGAATTTGGTTTTGAGAGGGCAGTAGCAGGAATGTGGAGAGAGAGAGATACACCTGTATATATAGGGAGATATAGATACACCTATACATAGATGTATGGAAGATGATAGGGAGAGATTGCAAATAATTTAACCTGTGATTATGAAAATTACAAGTAAGTAATTGCATTTCTGTAGAGTTAGTCCCTTGCACAGTCTGGATCCTAGAGGAACCTGGCTTTAGAAAATTCAGATGGAATTTCTTCATACAGTCTTACAATCATGAATCCACTTGACTTTTGCTTTCAGAGATGAAAATGACAGTTTTCCTCTTTATTTCAGGATACCTTTGATCTGTCGTATGTGGGAAGAACGCTAAGAGAACCAGCTAAAAATGGGTGTTAAAACATTCACTCATAACTCCCCTGCTCACAGTCAGGAGATGCTGGGGAAGCTGAACATGCTCCGGAATGACGGACACTTCTGTGACATCACCATCCGCGTCCAGGACAAGATCTTCAGGGCACACAAGGTGGTTCTGGCAGCCTGCAGCGACTTCTTCCGCTCCAAACTCGTTGGCCAAGCAGAGGACGAGAGCAAGAGCGTGTTAGACCTGCACCACGTGACGGTGACGGGGTTCATCCCTCTCCTGGAATACGCCTACACGGCGACACTGTCCATTAACACGGAGAACATCATCGATGTGCTGGCCGCCGCCAGCTACATGCAGATGTTCAGCGTGGCCAGCACGTGCTCGGAGTTCATGAAGTCCAGCATTTTGTGGAATACACCCAACAGCCAGCAGGAGAAGGTGCTGGATGCGGGACAGGAGAACAGTGCAAACTGCAATTTCACTTCCCGAGACGGCAGCCTGTCTCCCGTCTCCTCCGAGTGCAGCGTGGTGGAAAGAACCATTCCCGTTTGCCGGGAGTCTCGGAGGAAGCGTAAAAGCTACATCGTGATGTCTCCTGAGAGCCCCCTCAAGTGTAACACACAAACCAGTTCCCCCCAAGTGCTCAATCCTTCAACTTCCTACCCAGAGTCCAGAAATCAGCCCGTGGACTCGTCCTTAGCTTTTCCCTGGACTTTTCCTTTTGGAATTGATCGAAGACTTCAGTCAGAGAAGGTGAAGCAGGGGGAGAACTCTAGGACTTTGGAAATGCCCGGGCCCTCCGAGTCCAACAGGAGAATGACGGATTACGTGACTTGTGAGAGCACGAAAGCCAGTTCTCCCCTGGTGATCGAGGAAGACGTGCGTGTCAAAGTGGAAAGGCTGAGTGACGAGGAGGTTCACGAGGAGGTGTCCCAGCCTGTGAGCGCATCCCAGAGCTCCCTCAGTGACCAGCAGACGGTCCCGGGGAGCGAGCAAGTGCAGGAGGATCTCCTGATCAGCCCTCAGTCTTCATCTATAGGTATGACCATTTCTGGAGTTACGTATGGCAGCAGGCATGTGAGCACTGGTGATTTTCTTGGAGGAAATCTGCCTCGTGGGTTTTCATGCTTTACTTTTGTGAAATTCCCTTTTATTCCCTTGATTTATGAGATGTTACACATAAACTTGGAATTCTTTAAATAACTTTGCAGGAGGCAGCTGAGAATGGTAAGCCTGTGGTAGCCCTCTTTATTCAGCAGAGGTTGATAACTCCTTTTTACCTCTAGCTGCCTGACTGGGGAAACTTAATTCTGCTTTCATTAGTGTCAAAAGGCACGATCTCAGCTGAGCTGCAGCACCAGATTTGAAAGGCTTGTGCCTGAAGCCACAAAGGGTTAGAATAGTACTTTGCATCAGACATCAAATCTTGTAAAATCGTGACAGAGAGCCTTTGTAAGAGGATTTGCAAAATAAGTGGTGAAACACTGTCATCCTAATGCCCCAGACAAAAATAAAACCACACAGTCATAACATTGAGAATCTTTCCATTTCTGTGGGATTTGATTCTCAAGTTGCTTCTTCAAATGCTGCTGGTTGCTGAGAGAAATCTTTTTTCCATGAAAGACAATTTGAAACCAGTTTTGGGTTCTTATAGCAGGCTGTTCTTTATTAAGAGCTAATACTTAGAGGTTACTGGAACAATCCGTGTTTTCCTCTGCACAGAATGCATTGAATGGCTTTTAGTAAATCAGAAGATAGAGGTTTTGCAGTATTTCTAATTTAATTATCAAATTTTTGCCCAAGTCAGCTATTTTACTCTCAAGTGGCTTGACCTGTGCTCAGCAGAGTTTGTTTACTGGAAGATTTTTAATAAAGCCTGTTCTGTTTGAAGACCATAAGAATGGCAGATGTACTGCTCTGCATCATTCAAATAATGTGTATGTGAAGGGCTGCCCAGTTAATTAAATAAATAACTATAACAAGGTAAATAGCTGTAGCTTTGTAGTGTGCATTGTTTGTTTGCTTTGGTCAGTGCAGCACTGTGCCTCCTCTGGGGAAAGTGAGATCAGGCTGACCTTCCAGAGCAGCAATATACAATAGTGGTGTCAAACTGTTCAGGTGATGTCAAACTCACCAAAAAGAGTTAAAAATATTTCCCATTCGTGCCATCCTTTGCTGTTGGACTGTTCTCCAGTTTGTATAGCTCACGTGTTGGTATTTTAGATTGTAATGCTTTCTCCAAATGAAAATGTTTTCTTTATTGGAGACAAGGATGTTCACCTTTGCTGAGGAACAGAGTTAACATCTTATAGTTCAGCTCTAAATCTTTAAATGTAGCTTGCCAAAATAGTGCATAAATTAAAAAGTAAAAGAAGCTATTTGTTTGCTGGGGAGTCATCAGGAAAAGAGGTCCTTGTTCAAAAACAGGTTTTGTTTGATTCAGTTTTTAACTCATTATAGTCAGAACTGAAAGACTTTGCCAGGGCCATGTGATAAAAGATGCAAATTATTTCATCAAAATAATTATATCATCAGAGACAAAATAGAACAAGTAGCAATAATGATTGGGAAAGTTAAAAATAGCATATCAAGTGATATATATCATAAATATATAAATAAATATCACACCAAGACAGCTTAAAGAACAAACTCGGTGTAAACTCCAGGCTACAGATGAGTCGTTTTGTGTGCCTGGGCTAGAGAATCTCAGGCTTTAGTGATTATAATTTTTAAATTTAAATATCTGTCATTGCTGTTAGTATGGCATGTTCTGCCTTAAAACAGCTGCAGAGAGAAGAAAACTGTGCCAGGGCAAAATCTTTAAAATATAAATCTGCTCTTTGTCTTTGAATACGTTTGAATTAATATTTAGTGATCTTGGCATAATAACCATCCTCAGAATGGTTTTTATTCATGTTTTGCTGTAAAAAGAAACAGTGTTCTTGCTTTTTAGCACAGTTATGGTACAGCACACTTTGTAGCTAGAAAGCACTTTTTACCTCCCAAAGATGCATTGCTTTATGCAGTAATGTAAGAATAGTAAATGGAGGCAGCAAGATATGTTAAAGTACAGCTTTTTCTTCCCTGAACATAGTTTCCTCATATAATTGCATATATTTATCTCAGTGTTTTATGAATGCTTACAGAAGCGTTCTTGCCTCTCTCTCTGATACTGCAAAAAGCTCTTATTCATTTTTTGGGAAATTTAAGAATTGTTCATTTGCAATTTATTATACTTGGGAGCGCTTTATGATACAGAAGGAGACGTGGAGCAGGGGCTTGATAAATAAGTCATTATGGTTACAAAACCAGCTGTGTCTGAGAAGATACTCTCATAACTCATTAGCACTTTTGGCATTTGAGAGGTGAAGGCATGAAATTAAACCTAAGAGCAGTTGGGCTTATTTTTCAGTAGACTTGCATTTAAGTATTTCATGAGAAAGAAGGATAAATCAAAATGGGATCAACTTTTGCAACTTCATAGATGGCTTAGTTGATGAATTTCCCAAGTGTAGTTTGTCACCTCTTAACAAAATCAAAAATTTTGCCTTTACTAATTGTGAAGCTGCCCGAGATGCAATTTTCCTCTCGTCACTGGCCCCATAACATGCCATCACATTAAGACAAGAATCTTTCACTTCAGGAAAGATCTCTCATTCTTTTTGGCAGAATACGCACATTTTCTGCTTTCCTTTTCACGTCTTTGTTCCTTCTCTTTGGGTTTCTGTTTTGTCTGACACCTGCCAGTGTACACCTAATGCTGCTTGATTTTCCTGGTGAGCTCCAGGGCTCCCAGGTTCCGATTGCTCACGTACCCCTCTCATAGAAAGCAGAATTATTTCCCACAGCAGCAGGAGCAGCTCGTAGCACTGTCCTGGGCTTCGCTCGTCCTCGAGGTGTAGGCACAGACATCTCCTTCCCCATCTGTCCTCACCTCCCCTGGGTTCAGTGGGGGAGATCAGAGGCTGCTTGACCGAACTCCCAGAGGGGATGGGAGAGGCCCAGATGGGCAACAGCCACATCAGTAATTAAGGTGTGGGTTTGTTTTAGTGCTGCATTTCCATTGGATTCTGTTCCCCAAGCCCCTTGAACTACATTTGCCCAGATGTTGGAGCGCTGAGCAGAGCTCTGGAGTGGTTTTGTTTATACATTTCTCTAACAAACAGGTGTTTGGTCTCTTTTGTGTTGCATTTCTGATTTCCCAGAGGGCTCTCCCTGTCTCAGCTGCTTATCAATAAATGAAGACATTATCAATTAATATATTTATGGAAGATTTGGAACACAAAAGCCATTTAGTGTAGCAGGTTTGAACTCCTTATTGCTCAGGAAGTCTTGAAAAATTGACAAAATAGTCCCTTTAGGTGAATGTAACATTTCTGCTTTACAGTGCTAGTACTGGATGTGTTTTGAAAACTGGCTGTATTTAACATTTCCATTTTCTAGGTGTACCAAATATGTGCCCTTTATTGAGTTGTCAATTTCCTGGATAATCTGTGCAGAGAGAAGCTGGTTTTGAACAAGTTACTTCTGGGTGTTCTAAATTACTTTCCCAAGGCACTTTTATTGTCTTATCACCCAGGAAGCAGCATCTATCAGAGATTTGGGAAAGCAAGCTTGATGTGTATTTACCTGCCCCCCCAACCCTTTTTGAACAGTTATTTGCATTAAATTGCCCTTTTTTCTTTGCCTAGGCTCAATAGATGAGGGGGTTACAGAGGGATTGCCCACACTCCAAAGCACCTCTGGCACTAACGCTCATGCAGACGATGACGATCGGTATGTACCAACCTGGTGTGCAAAGTGTTCTGCAGCAAGTGCTGTGCTGGAATTAACCTCCCCAGCCTTAATCCCAGAGTGTTTAGTTGTTCCTACACCTAGTTCTCTGTGTTGATCAAAGTACAATCAGTGCCTGGAGGGCCAGATGCTTTAGAAGAATGTAGGTGATGAAAGTCAGACGCTGCTTACTCGTTATTTTTATTTCCTATCTATTTCCAGGCAGCACTGGTGAAGATTGTCATGTTTTTGCTGTTTCTTTATCATTGCTCTTTATTAATAAATTTTAATTAAACCTCTAAGTGAAACGTGTGTGCTAAAGGTGATATGCAAAAAGCAACAAACTGAAAACAAGGACCTAGCCCTGACTTCACCAGACCTCACTACTGCAAGCCACAGAACAGTCAGAACACCCTTAAATCTCCTCTCCCAAACTTTCTGCCTGGAGCTTCTTACCAAGAGGCTGCGTGGCACTTGCTGTAAATATTTAGCAGGCTTTTGCTGTGCTGAGCTGAGTGATTTATTAAGGGAGTCCCTTATAAGGGAAGGCTGGCAGAAAAAACCAAACTAAACCGTGTCTATTTGGTCAAAGAGACCTCGTAGTTGTGTTAGAGCCCAGTGAGGCACCCACCCATGGCATACAGGGGTGCCCACAACTGCTTTGACTTCTCATTCTTAGCTATTCCCCCTCTAAGCACGTTTTCCCAAACTGGTTTTTGCAGGGGTTTGTAAGACAAGTGGGTTTGAGGAAGAAGTGTGAACCTTGGGAAGTTATTCCAGAAACTGTGTCAGGAGAAGCTCCCTACAGAGCTAATAAGCAAGAGCTGCATTTTCATAGCTCATGAAATCTTTCCCGTCATTTCCATCTAAAATCTGTCCCACTGTAGGATTAAAAAGGGAAAATAACTGCTTAGATAAGACTTTTTGGATGACATGGAAAATTTTATCTATCTGCTAACAAACCTGAGTATAAAAATAACACCCAGCACTTAAGGGTTGAGTTAATAGTAGGAGCACACGTTGCACTAGAACTAATCCAGGCTTTTACACCTCTAATTCTGAAGTCAAGTGGCACACATATTTTCAGCACTGGATTATTTCAGAAATTTCTTATAAAACTGCAGAGCTTCAGCACAAACTGCATAGAAAATTCAAAAGATAAGAAATTCTTTAAACACACTGAAAATTCCCACTAAAAGATCTCTTCTTCCATGCAGAGAAGGAAAGAATATTTACCTCCATGCTATGTGATGTGAGAAATCCTTATGGGTTTTACAGACTGAGCAATACTAAACTCCTACAGGAAACTCTTTAGTCTTGTGTGGATCAAGAGGTACCTTGTGCTCTCTGTCCAGGTACTTTTACAACTGGAACTTTTGCTGCTGAGAATTCTGCACTCAGAATTCAGATACCCCTTGTCTTCACAGTTGTAGTGACATCCTTTTCCAGAATAAAGACAGTTTAAATGTTGATTTTAAAGAGATGATCCTAGTTCTTGCCCTCCTGTGCTGATCTGCTCTGTGGATTTCTGTACGATGTCTAGGAAAATGTTCCATTCCTGTGAATGTTAGAAGTCCCCAAATCCAGCATAACCCTGAAGCCAGCTCTCCGGGCTTGAGGTGGAAGCAGAGCAGCAGCAGCATTTCCTCAGTTAGGAGAACTTTCTGGCTGTGAGGAGTCATTGTTGTATCTTTTCTGAGGCCATTTCAGACATTGCAGTTCAGTAAAGCTAAAGCTGCAATGTGCTGGCCACAGAATGAATAGTCAGGGTCGGAGCAGTTCCCTGCTGCCAGTGATGTGTGGTCTTTCAGCGGGCTGGGAGCAAGCTGAAATGGCTATTTCACCAAAAAATACAGACCTTAGTGCTCAGGGGAGGGAAACCCCAGGTAAGTACAAATCCTGTTGTTCCCATGTTTGTACCAGAAGATTTGTTCTTATTTCACCGTGCCCTTTAACAAGTTCCTTGCCTGAGGACTTGGATTAGAGCACTGTAGTTCCCTTAAACAGTTTGCAGCTGGAGGCTATGGAGGAGCAATTAGTCAGTTTTAAATAAATTACTTTGAAAGTTAAATTGTTCCTTATTGCAGCCTGTGTGCTTTTTTATAAACACAGCGCTGGAGCTGTGCTCATGGAGTTCTTTGAATCAGAAAAAGAGCAAGTATTGATTCATTAGATTAATATTTTAAACTTAGAAATATGCAATTATAGAAACTAGTATTTGCTCATGGAACTTGGATTGAGATGAAAAATTAATTGGCTTTAATTCCATTTGTAAATATCACTGAAGCTGCAAAATACTCCTCTGCTTTTCATTTGCTCAGCTCTTTAAACTCTTCCTCGGGGACTGTTTAGTGATTGCAAGTCATCAATATGCTGGAGAAAATGCCCACGCCTGGAAAATAACGTTCAGTTTGCAGTTGTGCTGAGGCCTGTTGCCCACAGAAACAGAAGTCCGAGCTCATTCCCTGCATTTGTTCAGAGGTGCAGAGTCAGTGACTGTAAGACTTCAGGTGCAGATCAGACACGTTGCTACAGACCCAGAGATTTCCAGAATCAGTGGAGATTTCAGCAGAAATGTGACGTGCCAGTCTCTTTCTTCTTCTCACACAAAAGCACTCAAGGGTCAGATTTTCACGGACGAGGCTTCTTCAGTCATTTCTTGTTTGTAAATCAGTGCCTTTTTCTCTTTGTAGTCTGGAGAACGCTCAGTATCCCTATCAGCTCTACATTGCTCCTTCCACCAGCAGCACAGAGAGGCCCAGCCCAAACGGTCCCGACAGACCCTTTCAGTGTCCCACGTGCGGGGTGCGCTTCACTCGCATCCAGAACCTGAAACAACACATGCTGATCCACTCAGGTAAGGAACACCACTGCTCCCCACAGCTCCTCATTCACAGCCTCGCTGTGCAGCAGTTGTAGTAATGCAGGTTTGTTACTCACCTGCCAAGTGCTTGGTTTCAGAAAGGCTGGGTAGAGGTTTGTCTCACTGAATGCTTGTTTTGATCTCCAGAGTCTGACTGATAGTTGTGCTCATGCATGATTAGCATTTGTGTGGACTGAAAAAACCTGATTGCCTGGAACTCATCAGGATAAGTCATTTTCCTGGAAAAGATCTGAGATGAAATAAAATATACTTGGCCCTTTTATTGCACTAAAGAAGTAGATTGAAATTCTTCCTCTGCCATGTTGTAATCCTCTGCTGTGTTTTAGAGGAGACTTGAAACCATAAGAAAATGTTATCTGTGTCCTTGGATTGAAGAATGTTGTATGCCTTTGGATCTCAGGATTTTTGGAGGGATTGCAGGACAACTGAGTTGGTTTGATAATCAATTTAGCTCCTGCAGATAGCACAAGCAGCCAAAGGTTTGTGTGAATGCCCCCTCTGGGCCTTGATCCCCAAATTAATTTTGATTTCTAACCAAGCATGAACTCCCCAGTGTCTTCGCTATTGGTTTTTTCAAGATTTGTCAGCATTGTCTGGCAATAGCATTGACATTTGAGGGAATAAAGGGAATATTGAAGGGTTATTGCACTTGGGCACTAAGCCTCGTGTTTTAGCATCTCCTGGTTTGAGTCTGACTCTTACCTGGGCACAGGGGCAGCACCATTCTGGGACAGAGCAGCCACAACTGACAAGTAATTTTTTCACTGCCAGCAATTATTTGTCGAGTCCTTTCAAGCAAAACAACCAGATACGTGTTTAATACTTTAAAAAAGCAAACTGTGTGGGCATATCAGGTGTGAAATGATCCCAAGCCCGTTGTTAAAATATGACAGCAAAGCATCTCCTCCATGGCCAACCTGTCACCTGGCAACCCCTGGGTAAATTCGGGAGAGATTTGAATAGCTAGTTTAGAATAATTAACATGCAAAAGAACTCTCAAAGCTTGTAAATGTTGAAAGTGTTTTCACATGAGCAAAATGGCTAAAGAGATTTCCCTCAAACTACCAGAGGAAATAGATGCCCTTGGACAGTAGGAAAGCATGAAAAGTTTGAGCTCCACCAGACCATATTCCAGTTTATTAACTTGTTTTCGCATGCTTAGCAGGACGTTTCAGTGTAACCTTAACTACAGCTTTCTCTGTCTAAAAGCCCTCAATTAAAAGTTCACCTCCTGCTTTGAAAGTAAGGAAAGCAGAGTGAAAGACTGGGGGAATTAACAGCCAGGGCTGATGCACATTCAGCCTTTTGAAAAAATCTTTTCTATTCCTTGACAGCCCTATTATGAATAGAGCTCCATATTCCAGATCCTTAGCCTCTTGTTTGGATTTTCCCACTTTCTAGAGTTCAGACTTTTTATTAAATCAGAAGGTTTTGGTGACTCAGACTTTTATGTTGTAATAGTTCTGTTTGTGTCGTTACACACTCAACCACTGCAACATGTTGCAGAGCTCATATGGTTTTGGGTAAGAAATGAAAAATGAGCTAGGAACTGAATTTCTAAATTAATACAAGAAAATAAGAGGCATGAGCTAAACTGTCTTAGAGAGCTGTCTGTCATGCAAAGTTTACCAAAATTCTTGTATAGCATATTGGTTTTGCTCAGCCTGGGTTTTGGTAGCAGGAGGCACAAAAGTGGCTCCTCTGAGAACTTCCTGGAAGTTTCCACCACGTCCAGCAGAGCCAATCTCTGATGGCTCTGAAAGACGGACACACTGCTGGCCAGACCTGGGCCAGTGAGAGAGGCTGGTAACGCCTCTGTGATGACAAATTTAAGAAGAAAATCAAAACAAAGTCACAAGGCTTTGCTTCTAGTCAAAGAAGAGGAGGAGGTGAGAACATGTGAGGGAAAACAGCACGGTGACACCAAGGGCAGTGGAGAAGGAGGGGCAGGAGGTGCTCCAGGCCCAGAGCTGAGATTCCTCTGCAGGCC
>VYXC01008144.1:496313-514692 GCA_013397175.1 Platysteira castanea
CAGCAGTGGAAGACAATTGCAGTGATGACCTGACCAAACCCCCATGCCCTGCCTCCCTGCACTGTCAGTGGGAAGGAGGGAGGGGCTGGGGGGAAAAGGTGTTTTTAAGGGCTTATTTTACTTCTCATTATCCTCCTCTGATTCTGTTAGCAATAAATTCACTTTGTAACTTTAAGTTAAGCCTGATTTTGCCCTTGGAAGTGTTTTCTCCCAGTCCTTATCTCAACTAATGAAGCCTTCATTAATTTTTTTTCCCTCTCTCCTCTGCCCAGCTGTGGCAGGGGAGGATGAGCAGGCAACTCTCGTGGATGCCTGGCATCGGGCCAGTGCCAAACCACGACATACAGCAAGGTTCCCACGCAATAGAAAGGCTCCACTGCCCCCTTTTATTGCTGTTCCTGCTGCATTACAGGGGCACCCGTGTGCACACAGTCCCCCTGCCAGAACACTTCTCTGAGGCCAAAGGCAGCCAGAAAAAAACATTGCAATTAAGGGTAGGCTGATAATTGCATTGTTGGGAACCAGTCTGGCACAAGAATCTCCCGAGATCAAAGGAGTTCAAAGGCGTTGGAGATGACTGCAGCATCAGGTCCTTGTTGGCTGTGCCTCGGGATCTTAACCATGCTCTAATCCATGGGGGCTTGTGTTCAGTTTAAACCGTGGGGAAGGAGCCTCAGGACAGGTCACAGCGATGAGATTTGCTGGAGGTTGTTACTGAGGGAGTGCAGCTCTGCTCTCTCTAATTGTTTCTGCCTTTTTAAAGTTAACCAGAGAATCTCTTCCTCAAACAGGGCTTTGCTGTGACCGGCTACAGCTGCTGTCCCTGTGCTGTAGCACTCTGGGAGGATTTTGCCCATGACTCGTGGTTACAAAAGGTGAACGTGTTTGCACTCTCTCTTCCACAGGCATTAAACCATTTCAGTGCGACCGCTGTGGGAAAAAGTTCACCCGAGCTTACTCGCTCAAGATGCATCGCCTGAAGCACGAAGGTAAACGCTGTTTCCGCTGCCAGATATGTAGTGCCACTTTCACTTCCTTCGGGGAATATAAACACCACATGCGCGTTTCCCGGCACATTATCCGCAAGCCTCGGATTTACGAGTGCAAAACATGTGGCGCCATGTTCACCAACTCTGGAAATTTAATCGTTCACCTGAGGAGCTTGAACCATGAAGCGTCAGAGCTAGCAAACTACTTCCAGAGCAGGTGAGGTGCACAGCAAAAACCTAACAGGGAAACTTGCTCTGTTTTTTGCCTTTTTTTCTTTTTTTTTTTTCTTAGATCATCATTTCCTGCTTTCAGGGCAGCCTGCTGTGCCTCTCATCAGGCTGCCAGCTAATTCCAGTCAGAGTGATTCCTGCTCCACTCTCTGTTGTATCTGATCTGTCTTACAGTATGGGAGCTATGTAGGAGGCCACTGAAGAATCCAGTGATATGCAGAGGCTGGTTCTGGGTTACTTAATTTCTCTTTTCAGTAGTACCTGTGGCCAAGCTAATGGTGTGCAGCCATAGCGTTCTATACTGCAGTATCTGTGATTTGATATTGATCTGCTTTTCAAAATCTTGTACGTAGCCTGTTCACTTCCATAGGGCACAGACTTCCTACTTTGTTTTAACTTTGCTTAGCACTGTGGAAAGATTGCATGACTCCAAACCTTCTCCTTTTTCATTTTCTAGATAACATTACTAAATGATTAGACTAAGAGGTTTGGAAATAGTAAGGGCCACTTGGACATTTTTTATCAGGGCACAAAAGGCTTGGCACAATTCCTTCAGTCTGACTTGACAAACACGAGGTTTAGCAGAGCTGACTGAGTTTGGGCTGGAGCAGTGAATGCTGCTGTCATTTAAGGATTTCTTTGAACTGACACACTGCCAGGTGGAACCAAAGCATGCAAGCGTGCATATATGTGATACATGTATATACTTGTCTCAAGTACAAACTTCATGTCTGGTGCTGAAAACTTGCAAAGAAATTTATTTTCGTTATGTCCTCGTGTTCTGAAAATACAACTGGAGCCTTTGATTGGTTTTCTTTGGATCCACTCAGCCCTCAGCTGTTAAGAATATGTAGCAGAAGTGTTGTCCAGAAAGGATTAAAAGGAAGTCCTGCTGCTGCTCTGGGGGCTATTGTACCTCAGACATGGGAAAGGCCACATTTTGCCAGTGCTGAACTCATTTTTGTTTCTATTTTTAAAGCTTGAGTGCTCCCTTTTTTTTCAATGAGGTTTTCAGTGCCAAATGTGTTCCAGACATTAACTTTCATTCTCATCAAGGTGATACAATCCAATAACAAGAAGTTGCTGTGTAGGAAATACGGATGTGAAATAGATGCCATTGAATAAATTCTCTGTGTGTGAAAATGAGAAGCAGGTTATGGTGCTTAGTGGAGTATGTCACTGCCACGATCTTGGACAATGTGAAATGAGTACCTTTGTTCTCTGTGCAATGCAGTGTGTAGTTTGTGTGATGTAGCTGATGCCATGGTGTGAGAAATGACATTTCTCTTCTGTCCTTTACCCCTCTTCTAGTGACTTCCTAGTACCGGACTACTTAAACCAGGAACAAGAGGAGACCCTCGGGCAGTATGAGCTAGGGGAGCATGGCTTTGAAAACAACTCTTCTGTCCAAATGCCTGTCATTTCACAGGTGTCGTCGACTCAGAATTGTGAAAGCACTTTCCCCTTGGGGTCTCTGGGTGGGTTGGCAGAGAAGGAAGAAGATGTGCCAGAGCAGCCAAAGACTAACGCCACTGCTGAGGGAGCCGCGGGTGAGCCTCCGAAACCGGAGCTGTCATCTATTACTATCGAATAGTTCATGGTTTGGTTTAAGTTTTGTTCTTTGGAAAGTGCCTGTGTTTGGTCCTGTACATTTTAATTTAATTTTTGTAAACAAAAAGTGGGGAGATTTTCCCCTTATTACTTTGTAAGCTACGCTTTAAACTGAAAACTGCGACAGATGTTACATTATTTTTCATGACTGAATGATCACTTCTGTGAAAATATTTAAGACTGATTGCACAAAAAAAGATCTTGTCAGAACATCATGGAAGCTGTGATACACTTCTAAAGAAGAACAACTGATTCAGATCACTTTAACTATTCCTTCTTCCACAGTTAGAGCAGCTCATTAAGTTTCTCTTGCTTCTGCAGGCCCTCTGGTTAAGGGAAAGAAATCAGAGGAAACCTTTTTCAAATGATAAACAAAAGGATGCAATTGAGATCATGATTAAACAGTTTTGACTGTTTTTCAGTGGATGCTTTAATCTCTACATAAAGAAGTGACACTTCCTATACGTGCCTGCTGTTTTTCAAAGCTCTTGCTGTGCCCCTGTGCTTGGAAATGGTGAGTGGTTTTGAAAGGAGCAGTCACACACTTCTTCAAAACACATGATCCCTGTCCATCCCACATGAATGCCAGGTATTCCTACTTCTTCTATTCCAGTGCTTTTAGAGACTGCTTGATCAAAAAGCCTAAGCAGATCTGCCCAGCTAAGGTTAGGCATGGAAAGTCTAAAGGTGTGCCAGGAATTTGGAATGATGGAAAAGTGTATAGCCATGCAAGCCTGACAAATACCTCCTGACTGGATCTGTCTGTAGATGGGGAGCTACAAAGGAAAGCAAAAGTTTTCCCAAACTGAAATTCTTAAAGCACAGCCAGATTGTGTTCCTGGGAGGGACTCACATTACAGCAGGTCGAGCAGGGCTGCTCTGTGAAAATTAAGATGCTAGAAAATTTGTAGAGAACTATCTCCCGTGGTAAGGATTCCACAGCACAGCAGAAGAAAGAAACTCTTTTCCCTAAGTGTACTGAAGAAAGATTTCTAGGAAATGAAAGACTGACCAAAAACCCCATGTTTTGTCTCCTTGTGCAGTCGCTGGGAAAGAGGGAGGGGCTGGGAAGAAAGTAAGTCATTGTAGTTCATGGGTTTAGCCTTTTAAGGTTGAGCTGGTCTAGTTTGGAAGCAAGGGCTCTCCTTATCTCTGGAAGCTGTTCTGTCTCTGTTCGAGTTCCTCACTAGATTACAGCTGTTCAGCACCCACTCGCTCAAGCGTGGGCACCTTTCCTCACGGGCTGCGCGTGGATCTCTGCATCCCCCGTGCACTTTATGAACTACAGGGAAACAATTTGTTGTATCATAGTCCTCACCACGGCTTGCAGAAAAATCTCAGCTCCGATGCTTGAAGCACTTCTTCCCTCTCCCTCTTTTCACTGCCCTCGGTGCCGCTGTCTTGGTTCCCTTCACGCATCTTCACCTTTTCCTTTTCTCTGACTCGGGAGAGAGTTGGTGTCCGTAGGTTCCTTTGTTCTCAAGTTCTATCAATTGAAAAGTTTTTATCAAGTTCTACAATGCCCAGAGGGTGATCCCGTTGGGGCTGCACATCGGGGAAGTGCTCACTGTGCCCCTGGCCGCTGGCCACACGGTCCCTGCCCACGTGGGCTCTCCCAGCGCCGGTCCCGGTGGCCGCAGGGTCTCGGCCGCGTGGCTGCTCACCCAGGGAAGGGCCCCACAGGGAAGGGCCCTGGCAGCCCCCTCGCCACCTCTCAGAGGAGAGGAAGAAAGAGTTTCCCGTGCTTTTTTCTCTTAAATCTGGCACCACAGAGGCGTTCCCAACTTCTCCAGCTGGGCTAACAACCCGCCATCCTCAGAGCCCTCAGCCATCGGCTCTGTGCCCGACTGAGTGGAAGCTTCGAGCAGCTTCTCCCACCCACTAAAACCTAGACTGTTTTTAAACTAACACAAATCGAAATTGGGAAGTACATTAGGAGATTTGTGATTTTTCTTACAGCTTCTGAAGTTAACTCAGTGTTTGGTGCCAAATGCCCACGGCCTGCAGATGAGGTGCTGAGTGAGTAGGTGTTGCTTGATCTCAGTGTTCCAAAGGCCTGATCTATTCCCTTAGCCTTGAGTCTTGTTTTTTTGTACATTGTTGTTTTCTGGTCAGATTTGTTTTATGCAAACACGAGGGGGAAATGAAACCAATAGAGAAAGGTTGCTCCTGAAGAAACAGCAGACACAAAAGTTGTATTATATTGCACATCAATTTGTATTCAGTCAGCCTAGGCAGCTCTGATACTCTCTGGGTCTGAGTTTTTTCTATTAATAGCCAATTTTTGTAAGGAAAAGTGTTTATTGACCTTTGGAAAGAGTTTAAAGGGTTTCAGTGACTTAAACAATTTCTCTCTTTTTAGGTAAAACCCACATATTTTAGTTAGAGCGAAAACAGTTGGGATTTAAGTACTTTCCAAGTTGCTGGAATGAGGTTTCTCCACCAGATCCAAAGGGTGTTTTAGAAACATGCTGCAAAGAAGTTCTGTGCTGCAATTCAGTCTTGTATATCTACCTTTGTGAGGCTTCTTAAAAGGGCTTGAAGGAGAAATACTTTTTCTGGGCTGCTGTACAGTGAAATAGCCCAGTGCCTCTTGATGAGCTGAATTTAAAGACCATTTCTCTTCCACTTTGGATTTCTCTAACTGAGAAGCCAGTGAGACAAGACAATGCGTTTTGCTGAGCTTTATCCTGAATTAGAGGGCTACAACACTGAACTCAAATACAGCATTTTCTTTATTTTCCTGAGGTGTTATGCAGGTAAACGAGAGGCCTTTGTGATTCGAAAAGTGCTTCACCCACAACCTCATTTCCTGGCTGTGGAGATGTAATAATCAAAGGTGGTCAGGTAGAAGGTGGTGGACATAATCTGGTCATTAGAATCTGATCATTTTCATCCCTTAAGTATTTTCCTAAAGCGTTCATCAGTGAGAAGGCGCAAATGCAAAATAGACATATCTGGATATTGGATTTTTAAGACTTAAAATTTTGAGTCAGAAGGCAAATTGCTTTCAGAATACCAAAGAGAAGGGGGAAATTACAAAGACTTTATAGCTCTGATCTGTTCTTCCTTGACAAGAAGTGAAGATCATTAACACCAAGGCACAAGGCAAGGCCTGGGGTCATTATTCATTGCACTGTGTGTTACACATTATCTCTTCAACCTCCTGATCTCTGGGTAACGTCTTAATTGAGTTCTCACTTTTCAGTCTGGTTCAACTGGAGGAACAATGGAGTTCTTGGAGGATTTTGTTTGGTTGGTTTAGGGTTGGGTTTACTTGTTAATTTTCCTGTCTGTAAGTGTTTCTTGTTAATATCTCCTTTCTCCATAGAAATGAATAGAGTTTAAATGCAAATACCATTTTATTTCTCCTCTCTAACTTGTTGGAAATGTTCAGTTTTTTGAAATGCTGGTGTTCTTCACAGGAGAAATGTAAAAACACAGGGCATCTTAAAACAATTTATGTTGTTAATGTGCTTAGATTCCAAATAAAGCAAGAGAGATAAATAGAAAAAACTTGCCTTAAACCACACTTGGGATTAAACCTAAAACAAAAATTTCTTTCAGTACATTACCAGAGGGTTTTGAATTCTGAAATGCATTTTCTTATTTCTTCTCCCCTGCCCCCCAAAAAAAAAATTCCATTATTTAGTATGCATTTCTATTTCTGCTTGACAAGGGTCAAGGCTGATCTGGTTGAACCCTCGTGCCCAGAGCAGAGTCAGCCCAAGTGGTGTTTCCCACAGCTGGAGCTCGGTTGTCAGGCTCGCAGAGACCACGGTCAAGTCTCTCATACTGAGAGATCAGTAGACTCGGTTCTTGAAAAAGGTTCTGGGTTCACATGGATTCTGAGTCTAAAAGGTGTGAATTTAAACTTTTTTAAAAAGTAATAGCTGCCAATGCAGTCAAATATATTTTATAAGACTATGATCCCTATATGTCCCCTGCGGGATGAAATTTTATTGTTTTTAAGCTAGGGTTTAAAGTTTTTATATGAGGGCTTCAGTCACTTCTTGGTTGCTGGTTCCACCCTGCAGCCCAGGGTGTGGGAGCGCTGAGATGAGTGCTGGTCTCTCTCTGAGACAAACCAGGAAGCATTTTATATGCAAATCCACCGGGAGCTTTGTGCACCCTGCAGGGATGAGAGAATTCAGATGGAGGAGCACCTGCTGCTCCTCCATCCATTGCAACTTCCACACCATCCGAATATGGAAAATAGCTGATTTTCATTCAGGCCGGTTACGTTCGAGTTTTGCTCACAAGGTGAAATCCAGTTTTGGAGGGTTCTCATCTCCAACTCTAGACATAATAAATCCCATAGCATCGTGATGGCAGGTCAGAGGGTTCAAGGCCAGACAGTACCTCAGCCACATCAGAGGTACCTGGTGAATAGAGTGGGTTCCAAGTGTTGAAATGTACCATAAAAGAAACAAATGTGAATTTTTTTAGTGCAACAGTACTTACTGCTCCGGGTTTTTGTTCACTCTGTGTGCTAGCGCAGTAACTCCACGTCCCACAGGTCTCAGCTACAAATCTGGTTGCACTAAAAAAATAAAAGTGGAATCTGGTGCTGCCAGCCTGTGCGGCAACTGTACCTACAGTCTTCCTGAGGGTTGCTGAAGTCACCAAAAGAGTGATTTTGTTTCACCATTCATTTAGCTGATGCATGCTTTTGATATTCTGACCTGTAACCCTGGCTACACCGAGTCCTTGGACAGCTTCCTTGCTCTGTTCCTGCAGTGCCTTCACTCGAGGTGCTGCCCTATGGTGAAACCCCAGAGAGGGAAAAGCGGAAGCTGGAGGAAAAAAAATGTGAATTAAATTATTGTTGGGCTTCTTTGTGCATTTTTGTAACAGTGAAACCCCCTTAACTGTGCCAGTCTCCAGTCACCAGCCGTATATCCAGTCATCATCTCATCCACAGTACAGCTTCTCTTGTTGATGCTGGCCACAGCTAGATTACTTGGCATGTTTATTGACCTAACAGAATTGGTTTTGGGGTTTGGTTTTGTTTTTTAATGTATACGATGTTTAAATACACTTCACATTTTATATAATACTATCTGGCTATTAGTATTTTTCAGGAACCATAGTTCTTGGTGGCTATATATATTTTTGTGACTTTTTTTGTAAACTAAGTGCCGTTTCAACGTTACAATCATTTTTAGAGTTATTGTAATCAATGTGAATATCATGTTTTTTCAAATCTGTTCTGAGCCTGTAGTGTTTGCTTTGTGATCATACGTGTAATGTATATATTCTGTATAGTTACATTGTATTGAAATACTAGCTTGTTTGATATAAGAAAAGTATGTATTGGGTACCTTTTTGCTAGCCTGGTTGTTTAATCTTTAAAAAAAAAAGTTCCAAAATACAAAAAAAAAAAAATCTCCAAACGGGTCCCATTATAGGTCAAAATTAAGGGGGGAGAAAAACTAGTTTTGAGTGTCTTTGGATAGAAACATGAAGCTAAGATTTTTCATTAAAATATTAATGTTTTATGGAGTATATCTTTGCTTTGTGTCGTTATTTAACTCTGCCACAGTTTGTCTTGCAGTACAACAGAGTAACTTGGACCTTCAGGAAGGTGCAGCTCTGTCCCTTGAGCTACATTCTCTTACTCCTGCTTAAAATGACTCCCAGAATAGCTGAAATGAGGAGAACTCACTGGTGCTGAAGCTGTCACTGGGAGAAAGGTAGTTTAAAACAAAATTAACGTTAATGAATGGTTACATGAGTAAAGAGTATTAAGAATAAAGTACACATTTCTGTTCCATTTTCCGTTGTATATTACGTTGCCTTCTGTTCACGTTCTCTTCAGACTTCATTCTGCAAGAGTGGTGGGGCCAGCTTTCCGTGGGGTGATGTTGATGGAAAGCCAAGGGGGAGCCTGATCAAATTGGCCAAAGCAGAAGATGTTTAAAAAGGACAGTGGACAGTCATTGTAGTGGCAGCTGTGAGCTTCCAAACAGTCATGAAACAGCCCAGAGTGGTGGGACTTCAAATCCATCTCTGCCATTTCTACAACCCTTGCAATTACAATCATTTTCCTCCTGCAGACCCGACTGTCTGAGTGAGCTGGAGTTGGATCCCAGCTGGATCAGCACATAACACAGGAAAACGGGAGGTTTGTACCTGCTGGGCTGAAGTGGTCACTGCCCTGTAGCAGCTGAGTATCCACCAGGCTGGAGGGATCAATGCAGCAGCTGCCAAACTGCTCAGTGTGTGACCCAGGAGTGAGAAGCGGAAGGGAAAAGCTCTCCCTGGTGCAGAGTAGTTGGCCACGATGGACCTTGGGTAGGGGTTGAGAGTTTCTGAATCCCGAGTTCTCATTTTCCTGAGGACCGTGCGTGAGACAAGTGTCTCAACCAAGAGCGTAATCGGAAGAGCGTGTTCATCTGGTCAGGGCTCTGCAGAGGATGCAGTGTGAGAGGTAAAGGCTTGGGTCTCCCATAAAAGCAAAAATTTTGGTTCTTTGAAGCCAGCCCCCATTTGGAGTCTGCAGTGATGCTTAGCCAAGTGTCCCAAATTAAAGTGTGGCTGACTGTAAATGCACACACAGCACCCCGGAGCTGAGCAGGGCACCTCCTGCGTGGATGGTGGAGCTGTAAATGCACACCCAGCACCCAGAGCTGAGCAGGGCACCCTGTGCATGGATGGTGGAGCTGTAAATGCACACACAGCACCCAGAGCTGAGCAGGGCAGACCTGGAATGGATGGCGAGGTCTGGGCTGGTGACTGGAGCAGGTTTTTCCAAAGCACGGCCGTATGTTCAGTGTGAAACATCTTGTAGCCATCCTTAACAAAGCAAGGGCACACTACTGGAGCTTTCTGTGTGGCTTCCTTAGAGCATCAAGCATTTTATTCCTGACAGTAATGAAGGACCACTTCTTTTGCAAAGAGGAGAGCATCTGAGCTGAGACCAAACTCAGCTCCTGAGAATGTGGCAGAGCAGGGACGAGCATTCTCCCAGGGCTGATTGCACCATTCCTGCCTTGGTGATATCCCCGGGAAAATGAAGCTGCTGAGAGAAACCTGGCTTGGATTATGCATAAAGCGCTCTCCACAAGCTGCATCTCCAGAGTACCAAGGTAACATCACCACAGTAAGAGCTGAGATTGCTGTGGGACCCTGAGCATGCAGAGCAGGGCAAGTGTGTCCATGGTAGAGCCTGTCTTACAGCCCAGAGATCTGGGGTGCAGTCACTGTGGAGTTTGGGATCTGTTCACAGTTTCTCAGAGCACACAAGCTTGAATAGCAGATTGACTGATAGGAGCCCTGATTTCCTCAGCTGCCTTTCACAAATCCTTGAGAAATAGGCCACGAACACCCAGAGTGAGATCTGTATGTTCAAAAACCACTCTAAGGGCTTGAGTTAATTGCCTTTGAGCATGAGTTGCGTGTGTCTCAGGCACAAGGTTTCAGGTGAAGATAAGAGAGCAACTCCCAGAGCATGTATTTGTGTATCTCACTTGAACCTTTACCTCACCGTTGAAGTTTGAACTCTTCTATCCAAATTATAAAGTTAATGAATTCAACATAGCTGTGTGTTGATGTGAGTGGCTGTGCCCTGACTTTGACACACGCCACTGGATTCCTGTGGGAGTGTCTTTAGGAATGCATGCACCACATCTGGGTAAACTGCATTCCCAGTCTCCCAAATGCCTCCCCAGGTGCTTGAAATCCGTGTTTTGTAAAGCTCCCATCATTCAGAAGGTAACAGCTTTTCCCAGAGTGCTGCCCGTTCCCCTGAACACGCACACCCAGTCCATGTGTGCTCATTCAGAAGGAATTCTGCACAACGACCACATGAAAACGTCGGTTCACCAACTCCTCCCTTGCTGCTTCCCCCCAGGAGCAGCTGGTGCTGCTGTCTCTTGGTTGACTCTCAGATGAAATGGGTTACAAGAACCTTGCTCCTGTCTGAGTTAGCTCTTACAAGCTTCTCTTGGGTGTGGAGTGGAAAGGAGAGGAGTGCTCTCCTGCCATCCCATGCCCATCTCTAAACAAGCTTCTCCTCCACAGGGAGGCAGGACTTATGGACAAGATCCTGCAAGGAAGCAGATCTATTTTGTGGTCTTGAAGGGTCTTCTTTTGGTTTTTTTAGGAGGCAGGGAGCATTGATGGTACTTCATTATATTTTTCTCTTTAGTTTTTTCTCTTTGTAGAGTCTG
Organism: Platysteira castanea; assembly: GCA_013397175.1. Classification (NCBI taxonomy): domain Eukaryota; kingdom Metazoa; phylum Chordata; class Aves; order Passeriformes; genus Platysteira; species Platysteira castanea. The sequence goes on from VYXC01008144.1 coordinate 507,319, forward strand.
ACATTGTCTAGACTTTCTAAGAAAAAGCCATGTCAGCTACGAACAGATTGCCTTTAAGTGTGAAGGAACATTGAATAAGTATTGGATAGAGTTCACTTATATCAAAATAAAATCCTTAACTGTTTATTGGCTTGGAGCATTTCTGTCTGCAGTGCAGAATGGCTTTCACACTACCATGGGCCCTCTGTGAGCACAGCCCTGGCATTTGTGCCTCTAGAAAGACAGAAAACGAATGGTAAAATGAGAGAACTAATGGTAGAATGGGTCATTTGGATTCTCCAGGGGCAGGGAGAAGTCTCCCAGGTGAGCACACCCCAGAGTCAAAGGGATAATCAGGAGTGCTCAAGAGGAGCAGGGACCCCGTGAGGAGTTTGGAGGAGCTGATTCTCAATTCCAGGATCATTTTCGTGTGTTTGAGTGAAGAGGCACACACAAGGAGAAATGATCCCACAGGCTTTGATGCTCCATCATTGCAGGGAAGCAGTCCACTGGTTTTGGAAGAACAAGGTAAATTACAATCCCAGCCACTGGAGCATTTAAATAGTCTGCCTTTCCAGAAATTTAAATTGCTCCTTAAGAGCTTACCCGTTTTGTGAACTTTACTTTTGCCAGTAGCTTCTCTGACTCAGTACAGTTTATTTTATAGCCTGTGTATAAATGGGGTGCACAGAACTGGTTTTGGAGAGTTTCTGTGCATAAACAGACCCTTGCACTGCGTAAAACAAAACTGGAGAGAAAAGACACCAGAGCACCAGGCTAATAGACAACAGAGCTCAGAAAACCAAAACATCTCTCCCGGGTAGGACTTCATCTTCCCACAATTTAAACGAGAAAAATAACAAAAATCCTAACAAAACCTTTTATATAACTTCAGTGTTGCAGCGATCGGTTTCAGGGTTGACGTGACAGCAATTACAAACAGCAGTTATGCAACTGCCTCGTTGATTGAATTGAAATTAATACAGAGAAAGGAAGGAGCCAGACAAAAAGAAATGGCTTTGGGTTGAACTGTTATGCTTGAAAGAAGTAAAAAAATGCTCAGGTCAGCCTCTTTTGAAAAAGTGATTGTAAGCCCAGGCTGAAAAATCTTCTTGAAGAACAGACAGAGTGAATTGCTCTTAAAAATTCTCTTTGTGGTAGAGGCAAATCTGTGTTTATCTTCTAAGGTTTACAACTCACTTTTCTTTAATCTGACAGCTCGTTCAATATTTTAATTTTGCTCAAGTTCCTTTAAGCCTCCTTTTCAAAGGCCACTGAGCAGGGTATTGCTGGGTGTCGTGACTCCAGCGTGGCTGATTCAGAGCACTGCAGGAGGAGGCCCCCGTTCACGTGTGCCCCCACATCATCCCCTGCACTCTCCATCTGGCAGGCGTGTGGTGTTGGTGAGAGGAGCTGGAGGCAGCATCTGGCATCCTGGGCAGGAGCTCTCCCTCAGGGTGGGTACTGTTTGATAGGGCTCGGATTCGTGGGACGAAACCTGGGAAAACCCTGAGTCCACCTGGCTGTCAGAGCCTGCCTGCACTGGCAGGAGCTGCTCCGAGCTCGTTCCCTGAGATCTCTCTGGCGAGGCAGGATGCAATCACTGTTCATACAGCAATGGGTTTGTGCAGACGTGAGCCAAACTCCTGGAATTAATTTGCCATTGTGAGGTAGGTGGATCAAACCGTGCCGGAGGAGGTCTCTTCCTGAAGAAATACTGCAGATTTTCTGTCTCTCCAGAACTGGTTCCCTGCCCAGGGCAGGGGGTTGGAACAAGATGATCTTAAGGTCTCTTCCCACTCAAACCATTCTGTGATTCTATGAATTTCTCCTGTTGATGAAGGGAATAAAGCACCGAGGGAGAGATGGGGAATAGGAATTAAACCTGCTCTTTCTTTGCTCCTCCTCACCTTTTTCACCTTGAGTAGTAGGAAGCAGAAGAGCCCCGAGCTTGTCACTGTCAGAGGGAGAGGAGGAAGCAGATTTTGGAGGACCCTACAGGAGATGGGTTTGCTACACATCCTCCTGACATGTGCCAGTGAGTGTGAGCCCTCCTGGGAATTCACTGCCCTGCACAGAACAGGTTCAGGCAGAACAGTGCTGGAGGAAACCTGCAGGACAGAAACCCCTGACTATCCATCCACGCCTGCTCAGCTGCCAGGAGCTTTTGTGCTGGATTCCCTACCAGCTCTGCCACAGTGGGTGCTGGATGTGTGGCTTCATCCCCAGGAGCCTTGTGCTGAGGAGCAAAGCTGATCTTGATAAAAGCCTTGGCTGCTGAGTTCCCAAAGGCCACTTGTTCATCCCTGTGTTTCTTGGGCCAGGAACCAAGTGTTGCATGTTGCCCTTGGCTGTTCAGTGACATGAAAAGTCCAGTTTCTGTTCTTCCTTGCCTTTCCTGCTTTCCTCCTCCTGTCTGTTGCTGTGGATTCTAAGGGAACAAGGAAAAAGTGAAAGCTCGCATGGCCTCTGACATCCTCCATGCCAGAAAACAAGCACTGGGAGGTTAAACTTGATTATTTGCCCAGCCTTCCCCTCTGGAGACATGGAAAGATTAGAGGAGCTTGATCTATAGTGTGGCTGGGCAGCTGTGGTGGGTGCTTTGTTACAGTCCAGAGCAATCAGGCTAACACAAACCAGAGCCTTCCCTGCAGCTTTATGGAACCCTTTAAAAAGTGATGGATGTTCTGCAGCAGCAGAGGAAGGGGAATCAGTGGGTTGGGTCAAACTGCAGAGCATGATAACCAGGGCAATTAATACCCCTCAATGGGAAACTGCAAGCTCTTGGCTCCTCAGACATTGCAGAGTCCATAATCCAGGACAGATTGCCTTTGAAGTGTGGCTCTCATCAAGGGAGGCTCTAGAGCCTCGCTGCAATAAAGCTGCTCCATGGATGATCCTCGTCGCTCTCTGCCATGTCTTAAGTAGTTTTTGGCTACTGGCTTTGCCCCTCTTTGTCCCAGCACTGTAGGAGCTGTGCAGCTTTGGGGGAGGGAATGGGGTTCCTCTCTTTGGAGAACTGGGAGCTGAACTCGTGGCCATGGGGCTTTTCCCCATCAGCAAATTCCCTGAATCAGCTGCGGAATGGAACTGGGCACGAAGTGGTTTTGTCTTTGCTGCTGGTGCTGGTGCCGCAAAGCCTGCAGCCTGGGCTGCCCCCAGAGGGGATTTGTCTGAGGAAGTGTCTCTGCTGTTTGCTGGCCAGCACAGAGCTCTGAGATGGGTGTTGGGAGAGACAAAGGCTGTGACAGCACTGACCAGGGCACGTTCTCCTCTCCTTCAGCACCTTGGATGTTTCGATCCCTTAATCAGCCTGAGACACTCCAGTTCCCAGGTACCTGGAAAGTTGCCAGGCAGCTCAGGCAGCTTCTTTCCTGTCTTCTTGCCTAAAGCCAGAGAAGGAGCAATCAGAGCTCTGCAGGAAGAGGGAAGAACCAAACCACAGCAGGAGAAACCGAAGAGAAAGAGGCAATTCCTGCTGAACAAGTGTCACTAGGATATAAAAACCAGCCCTGTCCTGTCCTTGCCCTCTAGATCTGTGCAGGGCCACAGGTGAGAGTCTGCACTTCCTCTTCTCACTGCTTTGTGCTGTTATGGCTCTCCCTGACACAGAGTGCAGCCACATCATCCCGGGGTTTCCTGTGCTCTGAGATTGGCACACAAGTGGAGAAACTGAGGTCCTCATGCCCAGGATACTTTTTATACAACTGCATAAAATTCATTACTGCGTTGGTTTTGGTTTCTTTTATCAGGGGTGTCAAGCCCATTCACTTTTCTCATTAAAACTAACTTTATTTTTAAACTCCTGAAGGGAGACAGAGGGAATAAAGGAGTGGAGTTTTAGTTCTCTGAAAGTCTCTTGGAAAGGAAATTACTGGATTATTGTCATTATCCCCAAAGCAAGAATATAAAACCTGCAAAATTGGAAACTAATTTTCACTGCAACTTTTTAATTTAGGAAGTGACTTTCATTCAGAGTCGGGGGTTCATTTTGAAAGGATGGAGGTTGTGGTTTTGTGCAAAATACCTCCACACTTCTGAAACTGCCTCCGGAAAATGTCTCCCTTCTATTTTTTAACATGATTTTCCTTGGTCTTAAAGGTTTTCTTCTTGACTTGGAAGACAGGGTAAATTCAGATCATTAAAATCTCTCCCAAAGAGGACTCTGGCTTGGCCTTTGGGCAGGCTCAGGAAGGCAACCCTCCCCTCCTTGCATTCAGGTCATGTTTGGTAGTTTGGCTTTGGGGCAGAGGTGCTTTTGTCACGGTTTTGAGGAGTGAAATAAAACCCCTTAACCACCCTCGTGAAAACCAAAAGGACTGTGCTGGGAGTCACCAGAAGGTGCATGGAAAAGGGCAGGTACTGGCAGCCCTCTTTCAGCTCAGCCATGTGTAGGTCCACAGCAAGAGCCATGGAGCAAAATGCTATTTATAGAAAACAAATATAATTCCACTGGAGCAGGAGAGAGGCTGGACTCAGCAAATTGCATTAGCACATTGGCACCGTGGAGGTTCCTGGCCTGGAAGAGTGTCCACAGCACAACAGCCTGCGTAATTACCCCAAGGTCCAGCAGCCCTGAGTGACAAAAAGCAGATTTTGCAAAGTAAACCCGGTTCTGCTCTTCCCTCTCCAGCCCCCTGTCCTCAAACAAAGCAGTTCCATCTCTGCACAACCTTGTGGTGAATGAACGTCAGGTCTCTAAAGCCAAGTCTGAATTTAGCTCGTGGTTTTTTATCTCCAGAGGTGTTTCATTAGCTCAATTACAAGTGACATGTTCCACTATGTGCTGCTGACTGAAAAAACTCAGCCAACCTAAATCCCTCTCCAAATAGAATCCAATTAACCTCTTACTCCCCCTTCCTTTAATCCCCTGTGCCTCATGGCTCATTCACAGCCACACCTTTTAAAGAAGACCGAAGTAAACTCCCTGAGATCACTACGGACTGAACTGCTGAGGTGTTTGTCTTGGGTTTGCTGGGCTGGGGTTACTGTCCCAAAAGCCAGAGGTTCTGTGTTTTGTGGTGGTGTCCAGTGACATTTCCCTGCTGCACAAACCCCAGCGTGGGCAGGTGACCCTCAGTGACACGGGGAGAATCACAGAATGGTTTGGGTGGAAGAGACCTTAAAGCTCACCCAGTTCCAACACCCTGGGTAGGGACACCTCCCACTGTCCCAGGTTGCTCCAAACCCCATCCACCCTGGCCTGGGGCACTTCCAGGGATGGAGCAGCCACAGGTGCTCTGGGCACCTGTGCCAGGGCCTCCCCACCCTCACAATGAAGAATTTCTTCCCAGTATCTAACCAAAATCTACTCTCTATCAGTTTGAAGCCATTCTCCCTTGTCCTGTCACTCCAGGCCCTTGTGAAAAGTCTCTCCCCACCTTTCTTGTCGGCCCCATTAGGTACTGAAAGGCCACAGCCAGGTCAAGCTGGAGCTTCTCTTCTCCAGGCTGAAGAATCCCAGTTTTCTCAGCCTTTCCTCGCAGGGGAACTGCTCCATCCCTCTGAGCAGTTCGGTGCCTCCCCTGGCCTGGCTGCAGCAGCTCCAGGTCCCCCCTGTGCGGTGCCCCCGAGCCGGAGGCAGCTCTGCAGGTGGGGTCTCACCTGAGGGGCAGAGGGGCAGGACCCCCCTCATCTGGGTGCTGAGCTCGGTGTGTGCCTGCGGTGCTGTCCTTGTGCCCAGCGCTCTCGGGGCCTGGCCGAGCTGTCCGGAGCAGGTCCGGGCGCTGGTGCCACCCCCGGTGCCCGCTCGGGGCCGGGCTCTGCCCCGGATCCGTTCCCGGCCCCGCCGGGGCCGTGGGGACAGCCGGGCGCTGGGGTCACCTGCGCGGTTCCAGCCTGGAACGGAGGGCTTGGGGCGCTGACCTGCTCTGCCACACCAGCCTTGCACAAGCCTGACCTTCTCCGCAGCACCCACCTGTTGCCCTGGTTTTTGTCAGCCTTCTGTTTTTAACCTTGGAGTCAGATTCTTTCTCACAGTTTCATGTAAATAACAGCCAATGTTTACTTAACGGTATTTTCTGTTTTTCATTCCTTTTGTGATAAGAGAACTTTGATGAGCACCTTTCTTCTCCAGTGGGATTGAGAAGGAAGTGACATGTCCTCCAATCCCTTGTGCAGTTGGGACGTGTATAAGAACGAGATAATGTAAATAAATCCATCCATTTTTCCTCCTTTCTGCTGAACCTGGCAGGTGCGAGAGCGTCTTTACTGTGTCTCCCCAGGCACACCCACCCCGAGCCCTCAGCAGCAGCACGGGCCATGGCAAAGCACCCCGGGCTCCGGATCCGTGCTGCAGTCCTGAGGAAGCGAGGCTGTCAGCTGGGATTTGGAAACCCTGAGTGCTCGATTTGGCCACAGGCTCGCTTTGCAAACACACACAAACATCTCATTTTCTCCATTTTTTTCCATCGTATCCGTGCTCCGTGTCCTGATGAACTTGTACTCTGTGAATTAGTGGTAGGATTATTACTGGAATTTTGTCTGCTTGCAGGCTCAAATAAACTCTTGATTTGAGATTTAGGATGTAGCAGTTGTTGTGTTTGGGTTTGCTAGCAGACAGCTACTTTTTTAAATAGTTTTTGTCTTACAGACATTTTCCTCCAAATATAACTACAACAAATAAGCAGTAAAACTCAGAGTGGCAAAAATGCGCTGTTGAGGAGGAAGCAGCCCTTGGGACTGCTCAGAACACGTTGCAGCAGAGCTGTGGGGTTACAAAGTGAGGAATACAGCAAAAGACATACAGAAATTCTGCATCTCTTCCAATACAGACGTTTTATGTGCCTTGTGTGTCCTGGATCAGCACAGTCCAGCTCTCTGTGTTCCGGCCAAAGCTAGTTGTGGAAGTATTGCTACAAAAGGCACCATAAAATTTCATATCTGTGTTGGGTTTCACTTTTTATTCTTGTAGGTTTCAATGTCCTGACAAGGATCTTAAAAAAAAAAAAAAAAAAAAAAATCTGGTGTGTGAGCTGAGTCCAGGAACGCTGTCCTGCTGTCCGAAATGAGTCCGTGTGCTCTGGGGTAGCAGAGCAGCCTGTCTGGGGACGGCTGGCAGGCTCTGGGCTGGGGATGGGTGGTTTGGTGGCACACAGGCACAGGGGCCGGGCTGGTGTGTGCGCGGTCCCTGGTGCTGGGACAGCGCTGGCGCCGGCTCCGCGGGGCTGTCCCGGGCTGCAGAGACAGCACAGAGAGAACCAGTCTGGTCAGGTTCGCCTCAGACAATTATCTATTTATTCTCTCCGGATGACATCCCTCTAAATCCTTCGCTGGATTTTCTGCTTTTAATTCTGCTCTCCTCCCCGAAGCTGCACATCCATCCTCCCTGTCCTCTGCTGGCCCAAGCCGTCTCTTGCCAGCGCTCCCAGCGGCTCAGACACAGCTCAAGCCTCC
>VYXC01008144.1:514732-542852 GCA_013397175.1 Platysteira castanea
CTCCTCCTCTTGCTGCCTCGGCCCGGGCAGCTCAGGGCTCTTGGCTGCCAGCGCATTTCAGGCATTTTCTCTGCTCCGAGCCCGGCTGGCCCGTCCGGGTCTGACCCAGCCGCAGCCCCGACCCAAGGCTGATCTCAGCCTGCCCAGAGGAGCTTTCCCCATTCCCGAACCAGGCTGGGATGTTCACAGGTGTCTGCCGGGCTCAAAGCACAGGTGACACACCCCAAGGAGCTCTGGGCTGCCCGAAATCCGCGCGGCGTTGCTGTGGCTTTGGCCTCTTTCTCCATCCCATGCTCTCTGTTCCTGGAGACGTTTTGTTTGTGCCCTTCCCCTTAAGGGGTCAAGTGCTTCCACGGGGAGGTCAGCCTGTAGTTTTCCATGGATCCAGACCACTCCATGCATGAGTGGATTTGTTCTGTGATAATACAGCCGAGCAGGCGAAACCACAAGTAAATCAGGCTGGGGTTTTTCCCATTTTTAATAACAGTTTACTATTCTGTAAGTGCATGTAAAGCACAAGCCCCGCTCTCCCAGCCAAGGAGCCTGACAGCTTGTCAGCAAGAACTACCACAGGTCTAGAGTGACTGATTTATGCAAGTAAAAGCACACGTGCCAGGACCTGGCAGCAGCCTCCTCCTTTTTTTTTATTGCAGTGACTTGGCAACCCTCTCTCTTCTCCTTCATCCAAACTTTTGCCTTTTATAGTCTTTGAATAACACCTTTTTTTTAAATATATGTAGCAGCTTCCCTCCCTTCTCTTTCAGCCATTTGCTCTCCTTATCTGAGTTGGCCATGGGACAGGAGATCTTGGCTTCACAGCAAGCAGTTCCTGACTGAGTAGGCACAGCCACAAACCAGACTGCACATGGGCTCGTGTTTTCGTGGACGGGGATGGGTGTGTCAGGGACTGTCACACCCCTTACCTGGGTTCTGATGTCCCCAGGCTCACGCGTTGTACCTGTTTGTGGTAAAACTCACCTCCCTTCACAGCAACGTGCACAAACCTGAGCTCACACTGGGGCAATCCAGTGTTTATTAGCATTTTCCCATGTCTTCAGTGTGGCACGGTGGAAGACTCATTTAAGGAATGGCACAAATTCCTGTGTATCCACGCAGGAACTCTCACACTCCTTCACAAACACATACAAGCCACCCTGTGTAATCAGAGGGCCTCGGACAGAGACCCAGCCTGGGCTGTGCCAGGGTTTGTGCCTTTGCTGTCTCTCCCAAGCCTGTGCTCAGGTGCAGGCTCCCACACAGCTGTGCAGCCACGCGCTCTCAGACAGCATTCTCAGGCACAGACAGTCTCTCACACATGAGCTTATAGATTTATGATTTGTTGTGAGAGTGGAAAACAGCTGCTGCGGGCTAATCAAATACAGCAGAAGATTTAATGCAAAATATTGAAAAACACTGTCTGGTAGGAGGGTGAAACTCTGAAAAACATGCTGGGCTCATGGCGCTGGGCCAGTGCAAGAAGATTTGCACCTGGCCATGATAAACGTCAGCAGCGGGGCTGGAGGAGGCTGCTTCACCCTCCGAGGCTGCCAGACACTCAGGCTAAAAGTCATGCTGGGTTTGGCCCTGGGAAGAAGCTCTGTAAGTCTGGGGCTGTGGTTTTCCAGGGCTGTGCAAGCAGAGCTGCTCGGCGTGGAGCAGCAGGGAGGAGGAGCAGCCCAAGCCTTGCAGGTCACTGGCAGAGCGGGCTGAAGTTCCTGCTGCTGGCTCCCCTCTGCCCATCCCTGGGGACACACAGAGCTCCTGTTCCTTCAGGGCTGTCGGTGCAGCACCTTTCACCAGTTCTGCTAAGGCTGCAAAGGCTTGGGAATAATTAACTGCAAATGAAAGAATTTCATCTCAGGTTTCTGCTGACTGACGACACGGGCAATTTATGATGCCATGAGAAGCTCAGGCTGGGATTATTTCTGTGTAACTCCCAGTGCTGCTGCTTGGCAGCTCCATGACTGTGTTGGAAGGGACAGAACTAGATTAATACCTTGAGGATTTCAACTATAAACTTTCATGGGTTTGGAGTTCAAAGGCTCAGCTTAGCTGGGTGCAGACTAAAGCTGTGGCAGCTTGCAACATCCTCATCTCCCTTTCCCAGTGCTGTAGGTGGGAGTTGTCAACACAGCTCTTCCCTTTCTCACCTGGCAGGTATGATCTCACTCATCCATCTCCAGGAGTCAGACCATGAAAGGCTGGGCTGTGAGAACAGCACAGGATCTGTCTTCAAAGTGTCCTTCCCACAGAGCCTTGGCTTGGCAGCCTCAGACTGCCAAAACAAAGCCACCTGCTCCTGCTTCCTTGGGTGCTCAGAGGAGAAACAGGATACCTGATCAGGGCACTCGGACACCGGGGCTGAAGGACAGCTGGATTCTGCTCCTGTCCATTCGTGGTCTGCAACAGGACACAAGAGGCTTCTGCTTCAGTAGTGGCTGCAAAAAGAGGTCGTTCTTGGTGGCTGTGGGTTTAGTCCCTGTTATTTACCTGCAAAAGGTGTCACTCACTCTGGCTGGAAACTCCACAGGCTGAACTAGCAGGGCAGTTCTGCTGCATGCCCTGCCGTGAGCTGGGGTCAGGTTTCCCAAGGAGAAGAGCCATGGGGCAGTGGGGCCATGCTCGCTGATGTCACCGTGCCCATGTGCACAACCCTCACCCGTGCCTTCCTTCCAGTCACTCCTGGCCTTTCCTATCCACATGTGCCCTGAGCACCTCCCTGTCCTGCTGCGTGTTTTGAGTTCCTCAGGTGTTTGGGGCTGCTCAGGGCTGTCCTTTGCAGTGAGGCACAGCTGCACGCTGACCACGGTGCACAGCAGCTCCCACTCAGGGCTCTGCTCTGCCAAGGAGCCCATGCTCCCTTTCTCCAGGGTAGACAGCCCTGGGTGGCATCAAGCACACGCTGGATTGTGCCATCCAGGGATATGAGAAGCATCTGTTCCTTCCAGATGTTCAGTGATCTCCTTTGTTGGGTTTGAGGATGGGAACCCTCCTCAGTTGTGTGAGACACTCGCTGCTCTCAGATGTCTGGGAGAGTGTGTGGGGTGGGGGAGAATTGTCTTCGTGTGACACCAGCAAGGAATAGAGACAGAGGTTTTGTGCTCTGTGGAAAATACGTGCAAGGCCTTTGAGCTCTGGCTAATCTCCATTATCCGTGTGTTTTCCAGCAGCAGAACGAGGGAGGAAGAGTGCAAAGCCAAGAGAGCAGGGCTCAGTATTAGAACTGGACACCTTTCCTGTGCTCAGGTGAGCTTGGCAGAATCCACTGTGGCAAATGGAGCTGGAGGGAACAGAGTCCAGGCTTAAGCTTGGCTCAGATCTTAGGCCCAGCAGAGCCTCCTCAGATGTGCAGGAGCTTTGTAAGTGGCTGGATGCAGTTCAGCCTGGCTGAACCAGACACAAGTGCAGCTGTGGAACGGGGCTGTGGAACTCATTCTATCTAAGCTTTGCCCACATTTGAGGCTTTTTTGCCCATTGAGGCATTTTATGCCTTCGGGTTTTCTACAAATTTATTTTCTTCTTTCCCTGTAGATCAGCTTTTAGAATGACACAGGCATTGCAGGCTTTGACCCGCTCGTGTAGGAAAGCTGAGGCACGAAGCTGCAAAGAGCACGTGCAAGGAGGCCAGGGAGGGTTCAGCAGAGCTGGGTGTTGTACCTGAGCTCTGGGTTAAACCTTCGGGCCCCTCCTCTGCCAGCACCCTGCATTTTGGCCATTTGCAGAGCTCCTCGTGGCCTGAGCTGCTGTGTCCAAGCTGGCAGGTGGGTTTGAGCTACAGGCTCCCCACCTGGGTTTCATTTCTGATGGAGGGATTTATAAACCAGACAGGACCTGAGGAACAGAGGTCATGTGGCTCTGAATTTTTCTGTATGGGTTCCACCAGGTACGGACGAGAGCAAGGCCAGGGTAGAAATCTGGCACTGATTAAAGCAATGCCAGAAAGAACTGTCCCTTCACTACATCCCTCCCACTTCTACTCACTGAAGGAAAACTCCACGCAGCCCCCAAACTTTCCTAGTGAACACTTGTTCCCTTTCCTCTGCACCAGCAGAAAAGCTTTGTTAAAAAGAATCACTTTCAAGATTTTGAATGTTTTGTTCCTGCCAGTGAGTCAATGGTTTTTCCAGTCCCTCCCCCACAATCAGTGAGTGCAGGCTGAGTGTGGTCCAGAGGAAAATGTGAGTTCCACGTGTCCTGGCCACATGCTGCTCGGGTACCAATGATAACCAGATGGTGGCTTCCAGATCCCAGCTCTCCAGCAAGGAGAGGGGTCAGCAGGAGTCAGGGCAGAGTAAATACATAACCCAGCCCTGCCTGTGCCCAGCAAACACCTTCCCAGCAGCAAGGGCAGGGCTGTGGTACCTTGGTTTGTGGCTCAGCATCATCTGAGCTGAGCAGGACTGGGCTGGAGAGCAGGAACCCCCGTGAAACAAACTCTCCTCACTGAGCCCAAACTCTGGCTGCATCTCTCATCTCCAGCACTTTGCTGTGCTGCTCATCTCCACTCCTTTTCATGTGAGCACCTCTTCTGCTCTGGGAGAGGAAATTAGAGGGGCTGGACAAGGCCAGAGACTGGCCTTGGGCTAATTTCAAGGTTTGGGGACAAACCAAATGCAACTGGTACCTGATCATTTTGGCATTTTACTCATTTAGGATGCAAATCCTGCCAACCATCTGTAGCTGGAACAGCCCATCAGTTGCTTGGCAGGTTTGAGGGCTGTCATAAAAGCAGCTCTGTCCCAAGAGCAGTGCAGGAGCTGCAGTGTGCAGCAGGCCCCTGGTGCATGTCGGGCCCCTTTGCCCCTGCATGGTGCTGCTTCCATACCAAAAAATGCCTGCAGAGCTCTCAGCTCCCCCAAAGTTATCATCATCACCATCATCATCATTCTCTGCAGAGTAATAGGAAAGCCAAAGCCCAGGTATCCAGAAGATGATATTCCTGTAACAGCCTAAATACCTGGGGAGTTTGGGTGCTGGAAGAAGGTCCTCTCAGGCTGAGCTTGGTGTCTGAGTCTCCCTTTCTCTGCTTGCCCTCATCCCTGCTCCCACAGGGGCTGAGATTTCCCAGGGGCTCTCTCTCTGGAAACAGCCAGCTCCTGCAAGCACCCCTATCTCACTTCCCTCTGTTTCTGCTTCCTTATTTTGAGCCACTAAGGGAGTGAACAGGAAGAGATCCATTGATGATTTTTAGGGTAAAGTCTCAGGTGGGTTACCTTTAATAAAGACAAGCTAAGTACACAGAAAACATAAGCTTTACTCAGGCAGCAGTTCACAGGAACTTGGCAGAGGCCTGCCTGCATTTCAGAATCCTTCTCCTTTTTCTAGATGAAAGCCCTGCAGAAGGATTTGTTTTTCAGACGGAAGGCAAGCCAAGTTGGTGATTTCATCCTAAGGCAGGCTGTGTCAAGCTGGTCCTATTCAAACACGCAGGAAATCAACCCTGGAGCTCGTTCAGAAATGAGGATGGGGAGAGGGGGTAGAGAGAGGGGCCCTGAGGAGGACAAGAACTTGGATTCTGAAACCAAGCTCAGAACAAGCAGAGAAGGTACCTGCTGTCAGGAACCCACCCCTCACCCTGCGAAGGATTAGCTGGCAGGGTTTCAAGTAACATTTCTTAATTTCCAGCTCTTCCAAGCAGCTCTCCCATCTCTGTCCTCACCCATCGCTGTGAGGGACACGACGGCCCCGCTCTGACGAGGGGTCAGGTGGCTGCCACAGGCCAGGGAGAATTCTCCCAGAGCTCCCTCACTCCAGCCTGCTTTCTTCTGTTTAAAGCAGTCATTGCTAATTAAAGCATTGTTTTCTGAGTGTAAATGAGGAGAGGAGTGGAGAGGAGAGGAGAGGAGAGGAGANGGAGAGGAGAGGAGAGGAGAGGAGAGGAGAGGAGAGGTTGCTCTGAACATGGGAACAGGGAGAAGGGAGAGGGAAATGGAAAAGAGACTCCGTGAAGACTTTCTTTACAAACTGTCAAAATGCTGTCCACTTCAACATTCGTGGAGCAGCTATGGAACACCAGTGATAGAAGGGAGGCAACAGATGGCAGAATTCAGAACATTTGTCCTTGGGTCTGCTTCAAAATCTCTGAGCTCTTTGGACAGTCCATTCCCAAGCAGCAAGGGAAGGACTGTGGAGAAAAAATTGGCACAATTTTGTCTTCTGCATTTTTGCAGCTGCCAGCTTGCCTGTTGCTCAGTGAAGACATCACTCCGAGAAGCTCCATCGCTCTGCAGCAGGCTGAGCCCAGCGGCTCACAGGGGAAACTCATGAGAAAAACCTGCTTGGGATCTGTGTGTGAGTGTGTATAATCCTTCATCCCTAAATAACATCTCCAGGGGCTTCTGAGCAAGGGAGGCAGCGTTTGCTGTCACTGCTGGAAAAGCTCAGACCTGCCCCTCTGCACTTAACTCTGTCTACAGAGAAACTTCAAGGGCTCCAGGCCTTCCTTTCTAGCAACTGCTTTCCTGAATCCAGATTTTAGTGGTTTGGGTTTTATTTAAATCAAGCACTTTCTGATGTGAATAATACCAGCAAAACGTTTGTAACTTGGCCTGGAAGACGGGAAAAATGCAGACACCGAGAGCCAAGGCAGGCTCTTAAATGTCGATGCTCATTAGGCACTTTTTAACATCAGTGCCTGGTGCTGGAATCGGCCCATGCAGGCTGGAGGATGAGGAAATATTACTTGAACACATCTGCTCCAAGAGATACTGTCAGACTTGGGGAGCATCTTGTGGTAATTAAGGGAATTAATTTCATTATTTAGCCAAGCAGCGTTTTTTCCTGATTGGTTTTTTTGGGTTTTTTTGTTCATTTGTTTGTTGGTTTGGATATTTTTCTTTCTTTTTTAATTTTTTTTTTCTTTGTGTGGGATCCATTAAAATTTTATTTTCTGCATTTTTTAACAGCTGAAGAGCTCCTTGGCAATATTAAGACCCTGTGTTTTCAGAGCACCTCCCTCCCTGCTGCAGAGCACGTGGGCAAGAAGCATTTTGAAAGTCAAGGAAGAGAAATGTGCCATCAATATTGCACTGTATTTCGAGTTTTTTGGCTGGAAGTACAATACAGTTGTAGACCAAAATTGCCTTTTCCCTTTCCTGTCTCTGCCTTATCTCCTCCCTCTTCACTTCCCAGTCCACACATCTGCATCTGCTCTCCAGACAGAAGCCCCCATGAGACCCCAGTGCTGTGGTTAAAGCAAACCAGTTGCCTTTGACTCTCCTGTCCAAAATACTGCCCTGAGCTCTCCCCAGTCACTGTTCGGAGTGTTCCATACTTCGTGTGAAAGAACGGGGTTGAACTGGATCATCCAGGTTCTGTCCCAGGCCAGAAGCATCTCTGTGCTCTCTCTCCAGCTGCTCCTGCCAAAGGCAGGGTGGTGCCTGTGTTCCCCAAATCAAAACTCATCCCTCAGCAACTTCCATCTCCTGAGAAGAACCACTTTACAAAATCTATTAAAGAAAATAACAGCTTTAAGCCCTTCTATTTTTCTTTCCCTGGAAAAGGGCCCTCTAATATTGTTTAATTAAAAGCTCATTCTGCAAGGCTCATTTGATGTCAGCTTTGAAATTCTGTGCGTTTCATTTCCATTCTCCTTCTCTTGTGTGTTTAATTCCGTACATTTCCAAATAGGGTTTCTTGTGCTCACTCCTTGAACCTCAGTGCTTTGTGTAGCACTGAGCAGTGACAGAGTTATGTCAACCTCTCTGCTCCGCTGGGCACATTTGTTCTCTCAAAATCAACACAGCAGCTGGAGACACTGACATCTGAAACACTCCTGGTTCCCTTTACAGCACAGAGCTCCTCTTTGGGCAGGGTGGATTGCACAGAGTGCCTGGCACTGAACTCGAGCCAGAAAAGCAGGTGCTCAAGGATAATGGAGCCTTAGCCAAAAAAAGAAAAAAATATCTTTATCTAGGAAAATACAGGTTCATGGGCTGTTTTTGTGACTCCCAGTTTGGCTACCCAGTTTGGAGCAGCTCCATGGGATGGTTTTATTTGGCATGGAGCATCTCCATAGGGCGGATGTTGACTGGGGTGGGTTTGCTTAAGGTCAGGCTTGGGTTGGGGCTAGCTCAATCCAAATCTTCCAGTTCAGCTTATCACGAGTACCTGGCTGAGCTTTAATCCTGCTCCTGGGGGAGGAGAGCTGGCTATCCTTGCCTTCTGCTCCAGGAGCTTCTCCAGCCCTTCCTGGGAAGGGGAAAGCTTAAGGGAAAAGGCAAGGATCTCATACTGGGGAATTTGGTTTTGCAGGAGATGGATGTTGGAGAGCCTGGCTGGAAATCCTCCTTCTCAGATTCGGGAGTCTAAGCTGGGCAGCTGTGAGGATCCAGGAAAAGCAAGGTGGGGTGTCAGTGGTACAACAAAATGCTCAAGCACAAACTGTGTGAATTGAGGTGGGGGTAGAACTGTGCAGTTTCTGTACTTGTGTCTGATCGCTCTCTGGGGAGTGGAGACCTTGGGAATGCTGCTGGGAGAGCAGGCAAGGGCACACGTGTTTCAGCTTTTTTAAAAAAAACCTCACTTTGAGTCAGCAAAGGTCATCCAGAAAAAAACCCTGAGTTGAGACCAGGCTCTAAGAAACTTGCAAAAGTAACGCAGGGTCTCACCCCACTCCTTAGTTTCCATTTTCAGCACAACTGGCTGCTAGGTCCTGTCCTTGGGGGGCCGGGATCCAGAAACCTTTTTCTCACCTAAAGCAGGGGCAGAAAACAACCACAAATGTCTGTCTTGAAGAACTGAAGCTTTGCTGGGAGCAGCTCTGTTTTGTGCGTTTGAGATGAGCGCTTTGAGAGGACAACAGAACCAGAAGGTGCTCGAAGTGCTGGGAAGATGCAGCAGGAAGGCAGTGAAAGGTGGGAGTGAGAACTCGTGTGTGGGTCCCTTCCAGCTCAGAATATTCCGTGACCCTGTTTCAGGTGCCAGGGAGGTGGGCTGGGAGGCTGAGGGGGCTGCTCAGCTCAGTGCCTTTTGCCTGGAGCATTAACGTGTTAATGCCGAGGTCTGAACCATTTAAATTTGATTCCTGACTTTATGTGTGTGCACAGCTCATAAAATCAGTGATGTGGGTGCCCAGTGGAGATGAAAGCTTCCCACCTGGTGTGTACGGTGAATAACAATGATAGCTAAGCTGCACATTTTAGAATTGTTCCTGCTATTCTAGAAAGATGAAGCTCTGCCATGAAATGGTGGATTTCCTTAAGCTTTGGCTGTTTCTTAGCACCCGTGTTAATTTTCATACGGCTTTTCCATTTGTTTTTCTCAGGTTTTTGGAAACAAAATGCTTGGAGGTGACTGCCTGGCATCTATGTCAGTGGGGAAACAGGGAAGATTGTGGCCTAGGAGTGTGAAATTGGGCAGGTTTCCCCTGTCTGTGCAGAGCAGAGGAGTGATATCGGGGGTCTCTGGATTAGGGGGGAGCCTGTGTTAGGTTCCCAGTGTGGTTCTGTCCTCCCCAGACAGCTGGGAACAGAGGTGCTGGTCGTGGGCCTGGTCTTCAGGAGTCATTTTGGTTGTCTGCTGCTAAGAGAGGAGAGGTTGTCATGGTTACCTGCCTCCTTTTCCTGGTCCTGCCAAAAGGCTTCCCTGGAGCCTTGGGCTCGGAGCAGGATTCAGCATTTCCCTCCTGCCGAGATCACACTGCTCCAAGCACCTTGGGTTTCAGATGTGCTGCTCTGTCACACTGGGGTGACGTTTGTGTGCTTTGGGGCTCCTGTCTCTTTACTGATCCCTCAGAACAGGAAAGAAGTGATTGAAGCAGAGCCATCTGTGGGCTTATTTGGGGGTGCAGCCCAGTGTCTGGAAGTGCTGTGGGGTGTCTGGGTGGGTTCTGGTTTCACCAAGCCACCCGTGGGCTCAGGGGCTCCGTACAGATGGTGCCTCCCAGGGAAATACTCCCAGGGATCAGCCCAGCTCTACCTTTTCTCTCACTCATGTTTTTTAATATCAAACTAGTGTGGCAAGTTAGAAAGTGACCTGAACCACAGAAGTCAGTCTCCACAAACCTTTTGGATTGATTCTGACGTTTTTTCCCCTTTTAATGCCTTTTCTCCTTCTTTGCCAGAAGAGGAAGCTTGAGTGAGAAGGGAGCAGGTTAGCAAAGAGTCTCTTTAGGGGTTTTTTGTGCTGCCTTTGGTTGGCATTGCTTCGGAGAGGTAACTGAGCTCTGAAAAAGGGCTCATGCAAGTCGTGCTAGAGTCCCATGCAGCAAGGGGGTGGCAGGGACTGCAGCAAGTCACGCTGTAGGAATTCTTGGGGGAGGAAGGGGAAGAGTCTCAGAGGAAACATGAGGTCATTTCCCTTTTAACAGAGTGCATTTCAGAGATGCTTTAGCAACTGATCAATATCTAAATGTGCAGTCTTGCTTGGTGATGGGTTATTTTATAGACTAACAACTGGGAACCACGTTGGGCTGAATCCCAGAGCTGCAGGGAAGGTGACCACGCCATGGGGAGGGATAACTTGCTCCTCCAGGTCTCTGTTGAAATGAGACCAGTTATATTTACCATTTAAGGAAGATAAATCCAGTTAAAATCATGAGGGTGCAAGGAATCCACTGTTGCTTTCTTTCTGTTCAACTTTTATAGTAATAATCATCACCAAAACTCCAGGAATGAGGGGCAGGGGAATCTCTGTGCATAGGCAGCCAAGTGTTACAACACAGCTCTGGCTCGGGCTGCTGAGCCCCCTCGGAGCCTGGGCTGGAACATCTGGTCCATCTCCTGCTGGAAGGTCAGCCTGAACAGCCGGGCAGTGGAATCTGGTCCTGGCTGATGCACGAGGGCTGGACCCTTGGGGCTGGACAGCTCTGTCTGGAGCTGGGAGCCTGCGGTGCTTGAGGTGCTCCTGGGGAGACAGATGGGCTTGTGAGGTCGTGTGGGCAGTGATCCAGTCTCCTCCATTCCCTTCTGGCTCCTGGAGGGCTGGAATGCCTCCCAGCAGAGCACTGGGCTTCCCCAGCCCTCCCAGCAGGGTCCTGGTGAGGTGTTTCTGGCACGACGTGTGGGTGTAAGGAGGTGTTGTGGTTAGGGCAGCCATCCCTTCCTACTTTGTTGGCTCTGCGGCTGGGAAGTGGCCAGGACTTGCTGCTCTGCCCTGCTTACCTGGGAAAACCTCGTTGGATTAACTAACCTGCCCAGCATTTTCCAGGAACACATCCGGTTTTTTGCACACACCTCCCTCACTCTCCTGAAATCCACATCACACTGCTCTCACCCCTGTCTGGGAGCTTATGTGGAGCAGGGGACAGCGAGCAGCTCTGCTTGTCCTGTGAACTGACCTGGGTCCCTCTGGAGATGGGGAGGGAATTGGGTGCTCTGTGCACCTTAGGGTGAGCGGTGCCACAGGAGTGTGAAACCACTAGTCTTTTAATTAGCATTAATAAGGCAATTATTATCTTAATTAAAAGACTGGTAGTGACACTGAAGTTGTGTTTGAGGTTTGATTGCTGACTGAACCTGACTGAACTGTTTGGTTGTTAACCCTCAGGGAGGGTGTTTTATTTCACTGAGTGATGCTGATTTAACATCCAATAAGGGTCTTAGTGAATCTCTATTAAAGGCATATGTGGAAACCTTCATTTGAAGCTTTACAGAAGAGAGTGAGATCTTCAATTCATAAAATCCTTTTTAAACACTGTGAGCTCCAAAATCTGTCCAGTGCCAAAGCAAACTGTATCCCATAAATTCTGTGCCAGATACCTCATGTGGGGTATGCTTAAGGTCCAAAGAAAATAAGGTCTGAAGGGAAGAGTTTGGCTACTGACTCCCTAATCCAGCCTATAGAAAGGAGTTTCATTTCCATTCAGGAAATAACCTCTCCTGGATGGATCCTGCTCAAAACGTGTCTGCTGAACAATCCTTCTCAGCAACACCTACGCCTGTGAGCAGAAACAGGATCTCGTGGGAAGGCTTGGGAAGAATCTTAAACATCTTGAAGTTTGAGAAAGAAGAGATAGCAAAGAGGCCAGAGGTGTCTCTGGCTGTTGGATGTTGCACAGACGAGTGCCTGGCCTGACGCAGGAGACAGAGACCACTCTGATGTGTTCTGGGTGTAATGTGAATGAAAGTTAGGCCAGCCTGAGACTCCTGTGTGTAACTTCCTCCTGTGCCTTCTTCCACTCTGGGCAGGGCACTCCAGGATATTCAGGTTAAAATGAACTCCAACCCTAACACTTAACCCTAAACAGAACCCTAACCCTATCCCTAAAACTAATACTAACCCAAAAGATTAGGCTAATCCTAGCCAAAACTCTAACCCTAACTATAATCAAGAAATAACCCTGAATGTAACCTAACCCTAGACATTAGGCTTAACCAAAAAACCTAAATACTAAACTAACACTAGGTAGCCCTAACGGCCACAAGAACTAGCCCAAAAATTAACCATAAACCTAAAATTAAACCCTACACTGAGAAGCAATACCAGCCAACAGCCCTAGCCCTACCATTACCCCTACAGCCAAAACTGAAATCTAAACATTAATCCAAACCATAATACTAAACCCAAATCTTAACCTAACCCTTACATAACCCTACCTCAAACCCTAACCCTCATCCTAACTAACCCTAACTCCTAACCCTAAACTGAGCCCTAACACTAACCCTAACACCCTAAACATAACTCTAAATATAACCCTCACCTTACCCTAACCATAACCTCCTAATCCTAAACCCCTGCCTTGCCTTGCCTGCTCCTCCTCTGCCCTGCCCTGGCTTGCCAGCCCCAGCCTTGCAGACACATCTGTGTCCCTCCCTCGCCCTTCCTACCCCTCCCTGGCCTTGCTTTGCCCACCTTGACTTTCCTACTGTCTTCTCCCGGCCTTGCTTTGCCGTGCAGGCCTCTCCTTTGACTCGCTTTCCTCTGCCTCCCCTAACCTTGCCTTGCCTTGCAAACCCAGCCCTTGCCTTGCCCTGCCCTGCCCACCCCTCCCTTCCCTTGCACTGCCTTTCATACCCATCCTCTGCCTTAACCTGAGTACTCTTCCCAGGCCTTGCCGTGCCTCGCCTTCCTCTCTGCCCTGCCTTGCCTGTCCAGCCCCTCTGTTCTCACCTTGCACTGCCTGGCAGAACCATTCCCACCCTTCACTTGCTGCCCCTTTCCTGCCTGGCATTTCCTTGCCTAGCTCTCCCTGGCCTCTCACCTCGCTTACCCATCACTGGCCTGACCTTCCTCTGCCTCGGCCTTGCCCACAGCTTCTGGGCATTCTCTTGCCTTGCCTGGCTCTGCTTTCCCCTCNCTAAACATAACTCTAAATATAACCCTTACCTTACCCTAACCATAACCTCCTAATCCTAAACCCCTGCCTTGCCTTGCCTGCTCCTCCTCTGCCCTGCCCTGGCTTGCCAGCCCCAGCCTTGCAGACACATCTGTGTCCCTCCCTCGCCCTTCCTACCCCTCCCTGGCCTTGCTTTGCCCACCTTGACTTTCCTACTGTCTTCTCCCGGCCTTGCTTTGCCATGCAGGCCTCTCCTTTGACTCGCTTTCCTCTGCCTCCCCTAACCTTGCCTTGCCTTGCAAACCCAGCCCTTGCCTTGCCCTGCCCTGCCCACCCCTCCCTTCCCTTGCACTGCCTTTCATACCCATCCTCTGCCTTAACCTGAGTACTCTTCCCAGGCCTTGCCGTGCCTCGCCTTCCTCTCTGCCCTGCCTTGCCTGTCCAGCCCCTCTGTTCTCACCTTGCACTGCCTGGCAGAACCATTCCCACCCTTCACTTGCTGCCCCTTTCCTGCCTGGCGTTTCCTTGCCTAGCTCTCCCTGGCCTCTCACCTCGCTTACCCATCACTGGCCTGACCTTCCTCTGCCTCGGCCTTGCCCACAGTTTCTGGGCATTCTCTTGCCTTGCCTGGCTCTGCTTTCCCCTCACGGCTCTTGCCTTGCGTTCCCTACATCTCCCTTGACTTGCCCAGAATTGTCCATGCTTTGGCAGCCTTGCTTTGCCTGCATGGAGGGCAAGGCAAAGGCAGGGCAGTCCAGGCAAAGCTGGGCAAAGGGACTGAGGGCAAGGCAAGGCCAAGTGACCCAGAGTGCCCTTCCTTGGGAAGCAAGGGATGCAGTCCCAGCGGTGGTGGATCACATTATACGACACCATGAGGAGTTAAACTCCAGGGAGACATTTTTGTCCTGACACCTCTTGTGTAGGAGCAATTCTTGGATGTATTCGATACTGGAGGTGGCATCCAACCTGCAGCTGGCAAGTTCCTGAAAGAGGGTGGCAATGCTTTTCCATGGGAAGGGAGGCACGTAGCCCCAGTGTTTGAGGTGCAGATAAGAAGCTGCCTGGTGGAGGTCAAGGGCAGCAGCAACTTCCTGTGGTTGCATATTTGGTGTGGGAGCATTCCCTCAATTTGGGAGTTGGTATCCATATTTTGAAGGTGGTGTCCTGGAAGGTTCATTTTGGCAAATCATTTCCACCTTTTGGAGGTGGTGTCCTGAAATTTCTGGCAGTACATTTATTTCCAGCAAGGTAAGCAGCTCAGTCGTGCTGTGCAGCTGGAACAGTGCCCAGGGCAGGTAACACCCAGTGCCAGTGTTCTGGCACCTCTGTATGGGACCAGTCCCTGGGCACTTGCTGTTTTGGAGGAGGGGATCCCATTTCTTTTGAGATGGGGCTCATGGTTCCTCTCTTTGGCAAAGAAACTAATGTTGGATCCACACACTGGGTGGTCTTGGTGAATTTAATTGCTCCTCCTCGTATACAGTTCTGTCTGTTAGAGCTGTCGAACTGTGGGAATGCAAAAGCCAAGCTGGTGAGCTTTTTGTCCTGGTACCTTCAGTGTGTGAGCAGTCCCTGGTGCTGCTCAGTTCAGCTTCTGACTCTGTGATATGGAAGGATTATGGTGGTGCCAAAGCTGAGAGGGAAAGTGCAGGTACCAGGTGTGTGGTGCAGTTCAGGTTATAGCCAGCAACAGCTTTCTCACTTTTGTAAACTCTATTTTTGCTAGATGTTTTTGAGTTTGTAGCTGAACTCCGTGACAATGAAAATAATTATTAACAAAAAGGATTTCGTGTTGCCGTTTGAGTGTGGTGCAAATAAGAGTTTGGAAGGGGAAGGTCTGTGAAATCTTCCTGTCCTGACAGAGTTCATCTGAGAGCAGAAACGTTTTCAACTTGGATCTGCCCTTTGGTGGTGTAGACAGACAAGGAGCACTGGCTTCTTTCGCAAGTCCACAGCGCCCTTGTGTGGTGGTTTCATGAGCGCTGACCACTGCCAGGTGAAAGCCAAGAGCTTTTGTGTCCCGGCACTGTCGGTGTGGGAACGTGAGTGTAATGTAGGGGTTCCCTTGTGGATCCTGGCTCGTCCAGACTGAAAGAATGTGATGCTGCACACTCCTGAGAAGAAAAACGAATGTGATGAACTGACCAAAACCCCCATGCCCGGTCTCCCTGCGCTGTCGGTGGGGAGGGAGGAGCTGGGGGAAGAAAAGGTGTTTTAAAGTGCTTATTTTACTTCTCATTGTCCTCCTCTGACTTTGTTAGTAATAAATTCACTTTGTGCCTCTAAGTTGAGCCTGGTTTGCCCTTGGAGTGTTTTCTCCCGGTCCTTAACTCATGAACCCTTGTTAAATTTCTGTCTCCTCTGCCCGGCTGTGCAGGAGAGAGCGAGTGAGTGGCTTTCATGGGTGCCTGGTGTTTGGCCAGTGTCCAACCACGACACCAGCCCGGGTCCCTCGGGATGGCAGCACGACCACCCTGCCTAAGCACCACCAGTTTGGTGTTATCTGCCCACTTGCTGAGGGTGCCCTCTGCCCCATCTTCCAGACATTAGTTAAGGAAAATGTTAAACAGGACAGGTCCCAGTGCTGATTCCTGGGAGACACTGCTTGTTCCTGGCTCCACACTGGACTTGGTGCTGCTGAGCAGCAACCCTGGGGCCCAGCTGTCCAGCCTGTGTCAGTCCTGCTCACTGCTGGCTCATGCAATCCCTGTTCCTTTAGGTGAATTGAACTTCATATTTACAAAAAAGAAACTGCCAGGTGGGCACATGCAAGCCCACAGCTTTCAAAATCCCATCACACCAACATCCCTCACTGCATGTTTCCACCAACTGCCCAAAAACTAAAGAGAAGGAAACACCCTGTAAAATACTCATGAAAGGCCAAGAAGGAGTTTTAATTACGGTTTGGGGTCTTCTGCTTGTTGGTGCCAGGTGAGTATTTCCTCCTTTTCCTTTCTGACTGGTGGCAGTCCCTGCTCTCCGCCAACTGTCTGCAGAGATCATTGCCCTGCTCTGAGGGTCTGCTCTGCCGTCTCTCTCTTGGCAGGGGTTGTTCCCGAGCAGCCCTGCGTGCTGGAGCATGCTGACAGCTCCTGGTGGAGGGCCCTGGAGCTGTGGCATCCCTGTGAGGGTTGTCATGACCTGGAAGACTCGTTCTCTTCCTGCTCCTCCCCGTTGAGTTGCTGTAGCTGGCGGTGTCCATGAGCCAGCTGCTGCGGCGCCGCGGGGATCTGCTCCTCTGCCTCTCCCTGGCACTGCTCCTCTGCCTCTCCCTGGCACTGCTCCTCTGCCCCTGCGGCACCTCAGTCCTACCAGGCAGAGCCTGTGCTCCTGCAGAACCTGCCTCGCTGCTGGCTTCCCCCTGACTGAGGAAGGAATGGGACGATGAAGAAGCTGCCGTGTCTTCCATTTGCAAATCCAAGCACCTGAAGGAAAAAAGAGCGACCTCCGTTTGGGGCACTTCTTGCAGACTCCTCTGGGATTCAGTCGTTTTTTTGGAGAGGTTTCTATGACAGAGAACCAAGGTCACCAATGGGAAATTCAGACACCTGGGGTCTTCCTACCAGGTCTGTCCCTGTCATAGCAAGCCCTTGTCCTTACATCTCCTACAGCCTCCATTTCACAGAATCACAGACTGGGATGGGTTGGGTTGGAAGGGACCTTAAAGCCCATCTCATTCCAACCCCCCTGCCATGGGCAGGAACACCTCCCCCTAGACCAGGTTGCTCCAAGCCCTGTCTAACCTGGCCTTGGACACTTGCAGGGGTGGGGCAGCCACAGCTGCTCTGGGCAACTCGGGCCAGAGCCTCACCACCCTCCCAGGGAACAATTCCTTCCTTATATCTCATCTAAAACTTCCCCTTTCAGTTTGAAATCGTTACCCCTTGTCCTGTCACGACACTCCCTGATAAAGAGCCCCTCCCCATCTTTCCTGGAGGCCTCTTTAAGTCCTCTTCTCTGCATTAGCCAGCTTCAGAGAGCAGACAAGGAGCAGCTTACACAGGGCAGCAGCCTAAAGCCCAGCAAAGGAAGAGCAGAACTGGTGTGGGGCAGTTCAGAATTGACAGCATTGAAGGATGCAGGGAGGAATTATCTCCTATGGCAGAAACACTCAGGAGGATGAGAAGACAAACAGAAAAGCCAGGAAAAGGAAACACACTCTGAACACATCACCCTGGTTGTTACCTGGCATAGAACAGCAAATAGGCTTGCTGCTCCAGAACCGTGTGGACGCCACAGCTATCCACAGTCACATCATTCATCTTGTACCACTGCCCATTGCTGGCCTGCAAAGGAAGGCACCCATCTCTGGAGAGGAAGAGCAGTGCTTCCACACAGAAAACTGCCAAACCAAGGGTACACCAAAACAAGTCCAATCTAGCCCCAAAGGAGGAACTCGCCCAAAGCCTTGGCTGCCAGTAACACTGCCAGGATCGTTTGTCTTCCCAGCACACGTTTTTCCCTGTCAGGAGGGAAGTTGCTCTTCACCTTTGTGTAGCAGAAAAAGTGTCCTTCGAGACAGGTGTGACCACTGTGCACCACAACAGCATACAGGGAGTAGAGGAGGGGCTCTCCAGCTGTGTCAGACATGTATGGCCGAAGATCCAAGTACTCAGGGTACTCCACGACCTATGGAGAAACCAAGATGGCTCAGAAATGATCCTGAGCTACCACATGAAATAGCCTTCAGCATGTGATGGTTTTGGTGGGAGGAAACTGTTCTCCCACCCAAAGCAGCTCTGCCAGAGCAGAGTCCAGGCTGGTCTTCCCATGGGAAGTCTCCTCTGCCCAGGAGGGAACATGAAAAGCCCAACATGAGCAGCTTGTGACACAGCACACTGCTCTGGGGAATCGTCTGCTCCAAAGAGGAAGCTGCACTCTGGTTGCGTACACACCTGGCTGATCTTCCTGCTGGTGCTCTCATCAGCCCTCCCCAGACACACCGTGAGGACCCTGGGCTCGTGATGGATCGTGACCCTCTTGGAGGCAGCAACCTTCTTCTCACACCTTGAACCCAAGCACAGAGCTGAGTGCTGAAACGCACCTGATCTTGCCTCAAGAGGGCCAGAAAACTTTTCCTTTCTCATACCCTGG
Organism: Platysteira castanea; assembly: GCA_013397175.1. Classification (NCBI taxonomy): domain Eukaryota; kingdom Metazoa; phylum Chordata; class Aves; order Passeriformes; genus Platysteira; species Platysteira castanea. The sequence continues at coordinate 533,043 of VYXC01008144.1, forward strand.
CACTAACTTTAATGCTATTCCAGGCTATAAGGCCATATTAAAAAAAGCTTTATGTTATTATTGCATATTAAACCTGAGAAACTGATTCTGCTTCATTTCACGCGGCCGCTCATGCAGACTCTGGTGTTAACACATTGGAAGAAATCTTCTTACTTGCTACATTTGAAGCACTTTTCCCCATCCATCTGCTTGGGTGTCACAAAGTCCTCCAGAGCTATGGTGAGGGATAAAGCTCCCTGGAGGAGTGAGAAAGGAGCTGCTGAGCTGTGGGAAATGCCTTCACCCAAACATTTCCCCGGAGCTGACAGGCAGACCCAGGCAGCTGATGCTGAGGAGACCCACCAGGACCCTGCAGGCAGTGTTTGTAAGGAGACACAAAGAGGGTGTGATACTGAATATTTCCTTGTGTTCCAGGCCTTCCTGGGCCATCCAGAGCTCCCTCTCAGTGCCACTGCTCAGTTCAGCTACTGATGGTGTGCAGGGGCATCAGTAGTGAAAACGGACCCAACCCATCAGCCTGGGAGCCAGACGGGTGTTGAGGGAGGACAAGGAAGGAGGAGTAGAGTAGGTCAAGGGTGCAGAGGGGATAAGGCTACTTGTTCAACTTAAACCCAGCACCACAGACAGACCAGTGCCACGGCCTGTGCAGAAGGACACTGTCCATTCCACTTCCTACTCACACCAAGATCCCTTGTGCTCACAAAAGAGGTTTTTAAGACAAATGCTTTGGTTCTGGAAAGCTACAGGGGCTTTGGGACCTCTTGAAGCACAACTGCAAACGTCTTACTTTGATTTTCAAAAGGAGATCCAGGAAGGCCATGTAGAAATCAGAAACTGTTTCGCAGCTCAGGCATGTGACTGGAAGGAAAATCAAAATGCTGAGGGAAGTTAATTGGTGTCAGTTTATGCTCGTGGGTCCTCCTACGCCAGTCATCACAGGACCAGCTGCATGTCACAGGCAGACAGAAGGGCACAGAAAATGCCGAGAAGAGAAGTAGTTGTGGAAACGTACCTCTGGATCTCAGAATGCCCCGAAATATCCGATGGATGATGGTAGGTCCTTGGGAAGAGATGTCCAAGCTGGAAATAAATGGCAAAGCAGAGAGTTGCCTTCTCCAAGAGTTCACCTTAGAAGCCCTGAGTGTAGGTTTTCCTTGATAGGAGTACTTCAAGGAGTCCAACAGATTCAGGAACATTGAAAAGGGAATTTTCTTGTGCTTACTCGCTGCTTCCACTCAGACAAGCTCTGTGCATGGCACTGAGAGTACAGCGTAAGAACTCGAAGGCATCTCCCGGTATGTCAGGCTTAAATTCTCCTATGACTAAGAAAGGAGTTAGTAGTTGTCCCCTCCAAGAAGGAGAGGAAACCTGTTGAAGCACCTGAAATTGCTTACATCTGAGGTCCCTGATGACAGCCCTCGGCCGGATGGCACTGGCTGAGGAGTACAGGACCTTCCGAACGTGATCTTCCATGATGCACATCATGCAGAAACCTTGCTGCTGACCTGAGGAAGGAGGGAAGCTTCTTAGGTTAGCAAAACAATCCCCAGGTGGAAAACCTAATGGAGGTCTTGAAGTTGTAAAGACTCTCTACTCCTCTCTCCTGAGGTGCCAATGTCCTGGCAAGGGCAGGACATTTCAGTGCATAGAAAATGTTCTTCATAGGGAGGCGAAACTGGCACAAGTTTTCTGTGCAATAAGCCAAGAGGGTTAAACTTGAAGGGACAGAGACCCAGGGCTAGGAAGAGGCGCCTTTCTGAAGATGAATGCACCTTGATAGGACAAGTGGCTTTTAGTTTGAGTGTTTGAGGAACACAAGCTCGTGGGGCTAGCAAAGAAGGGCTGCTGTTCTCCTAAATCCAATTGCAGATTCTAGGAATGCTTGGGATGTCCCCAAGAGATTTAAAAGGAGATATTCCTAAAAGTACTCACAGAAGCGGCTGTGCTGACGAGAGAGCAGGTAATTAGCCAGAGGGGGTGTGTATGTCAGGCACTGCAGGACGACGTTGAGGTAGCAAGTACTACCAAGGTTGTAAAGTCCCGCTCCAGGTCTCCGTTTTTGCCGCCAGCCCATGGAAATCTTCTCTGGGGGAAAAAGGATCTTCTGTGGTGGATTCATTCCCTTGCCAATGACTGCAGGCAAACAACATTTGGAAAGAGATGAGACAATAGGTGACGGGTGCACTTTTCCATGGGTAATGGCCAGGTAGGGCCCAGAGAGTGGTGGTGAGTGGTGCTGCATCCAGTTGGCCTCTGGTCACCTTGTCCCCAGGGATTAGTGCTGGGCCCAGTTCCTGTTTAATATCTTTACTGATGATCTGGATGAGGTGATCGTGTGTACCCTCAGACACCAAGTTTGGTGTGAGTGTCGATCTGCTGCAGGGTAGGAAGGCTCTGCAGAGGGATCTGGGCAGGCTGGATCAGTGGAATGAGACCAACAGTATGAGGTTCACAACCAAGTGCCAGGTCCTACACCTCGGTCACAATGGCCCCATGCAGCGCTCCAGGCTGGGGGCAGGGTGGTTGGAAAGCGGCCCAGGCGAGAAGGACCTGGGGGTGCTGGTCAGCAGTGGCTGAACACGAGCCAGCACTGTGCCCAGGGGGCCAAGAAGGCCAGGGGCATCCTGGCTTGTATCAGGGGTGGTGTGGCCAGCAGGACCAGGAAGGTGATTGCCCCTCTGTCCTTGGCTCGAGTGCTGTGTCTGGTTTGGGGCTCCTCAGGTCAGGAACGATGTTGATGTGCTGGAGCATGTCCAGAGAAGGGCAGTGAAGCTGGGGAAGGGTCTAGAGGGTAAATCCTATGAGGAGCAGCTGAGAGAACTGGGATATTTTATCCTGAAGAAAAGAAGGCTCGGGGTGACTTTATCACTTTCTGTGACTACCTCAAAGGACGTTGCAGCCAGGTGGGGGCTGGCGTCTTTTCCCAGGCAACTACCAATAGGACAGGAGGATATAAAGCCTGGAGCTCTCCTGGGGGAGGTTCCGGTTGGACATCAGGAGGAATTTCTTCACAGAAAAGAGTGATTAGATATTGGAATGGGCTGCCCAGGGAGGTGATGGAGTCACCATCCCTGAAGTATTTAAGACTGGGCGTGGTGCTTAGTGCCGTGGTCTAGTTGACAGGGTGCTGTTTGGTGAAAGGTTGGACTCGATGACCTTAGAGGTCTTGTCCAATCTAGCTGACTCCGTGATTCTTTATGTGAATATTGTGGCTTGAAAGCATTTTTAAATGCTGAGTTCGCCATATGACACCAAGGACAACAGTTATAACCACCAACCCAAAAATATCAGGGGAAGATGTTTCCCTAACACCCTACTGACATCTACTGATAGAGAGACAGTTCTGGAAAACAGTCTGCTCCCCTGTTTAATCTGCCAGAAGTCCAACAAATCCACACTGATTTCTGGGCCTCAGGTCACCTTCCTTTCCCTCTAGAGCCTTGGATTATCAGATCTTCACTTTTCCTGACTGAAATGTGATGAAAACAAGCAACACCTGGGTCTGGCTGCTCTCAGGGAATGCCCCAGAATTCACTCCAGGTTGTCAGCACATCAGCACTTAGGGATGGAGCAGTGGCCATGTCCTTCATCCGTGGGCATTCACAAGGTCCAAGCCGGCTGGTGAAAACGTTACTCAAAGAAGTCATTCCCTGTTGTAGCCATTGCTCCTCTCAGGTACGGAGTGAAAAGCTTTGGGTGACAAAGGATATCAGGACCTCCTCCAGAAAGGTCACCTGTTGGGGAAAGAAATATTTGTAGCTCAATAAAATGACTAAAAAACCCCAAATGTTATCCAAAAAGCACCTTCAGCTGTCAAAAGCGTTTTGTTGGTGCTTGTAGCTGCTACCAAGGACAAAGAATACTTGTAAAAGGCAGGCATGCAAGCAGCAGGGGAAGGAGCCAAGCTGTCCCAATGGCCAGCTTTTGCTGGCCCACTCCTTGGGACACCAAGCACGGCACAGGTGAGATCACAATCGCCAGTCCCAGGTTCCACACCTGTGCCACTGCTGTGACACTTCTGTGACACACAGCATCATGAGGGTGGGATCCAGCCTGTCCCAGAAGTCTTGGTCTGCCTGACGCTGGTGGGCTGACCCTCAGAGGCTTGTGTTGATTAAACAACACTGAAATGCTTTACACGTGTGGCTATGAATTTAACGGCGGTAATTAACAAGCTGCATTAAGATGGTTTCTCCAAGGACGTTTCCCTGTGGATCCCAGGGTGTTTCCCAAGTGCTCCAGTGACCAGGTTTTACTTTAGCAAGGTGTGAAGTGCCACAGAAGGCCAGCGGCAATAAATCCAGGATTTTGGAATCGTTTCCACACAAGCCCTTTGCTGAATCCCATTGTTTCCTCATCTCACAACCAAATACTCCAAAATATTCCCCTTGGACAGGGCTCCAGGGTGGAAATCATCCTGTGAGTGTGGTATGGCCACAGAAATCAGTTGGAAGGGCTTCATTTGACTTTTATCTCATTTTTTTCAAGTTCTTTTATACCCCCAAGTGTCTCTCAGCTCACAGGTTTTCAGCTTCATGACACTCCTCATAGAACAACATGAGAATTATAGTGTTTCACAAACATAAAGTCCTCTGCAGAGGCCCAGGACAATCCACATTTTTGTAAAAAAAGCAATTTCATCCAGATCTTACGAAGCAAAATCATAAAAATGCCCATTTTTTCATCACCTTGTTTCACACCATGAAGTTAAAAACATTTTTCCTCCACTTCCCGCCTCAGAAAGAGTTTTAACTCTTCCAGTAATTTAATCTTCATACTCCTGTGACCCTGTAAAGTGTGGTTTTAGGGCTAAAAATTAATTAAAAGCTACTAAATCCTGAATGCTGGAGCTGCAGGGAGGGCACCAGCCTCCCCACAGGGAAGCTGCAAGATGAGGGACGCTCACTGTGGCTCCAAGGAATTGCTGTTTTGACTGAAACTGCTCCAAAATGGGTTAGAAAGGGGTGAGAAGGGGCCGTGTGAGGCAGCATTTCATCACTCCACGGGGTGTTATTGTTGCCTTTCGGTTTTGTTCTGCCTTGACAACAGGGAATACACATCAAATCTCTTATTCTTCAACTTCTGATTGACTTTGAAGCCGTTTTATTAGCGATTCCCTGCTCCCAGCTGGGCACACGGCATCACTCCTGCTCCTCTCCCATGGCAACAGAGCACGGCCCCCGAACACGGCCGGGTGCCCACGAGGGAATGTTGACCTCAGCCTTGGGATCGGTTGCCAACAACAGAACTTGGCCCTCAGACCCACCCAGTCCCCTCTAATGCAGCCCTTGGACATAAGCAGGTGCCAGCAGTGGAAATGACCAAATGACCTCGTGCCAGCAAGGGAATTTCACCCTCAGCCATGGCCAGGTGCCGCCCGTGTAGCATCCTTTTTTCCCTGATCCCTCCAGGTCAAAGTAAGCGCTTTTATTTAAGGAATATCAGATATTTACATTTACAGGGAGAATTCTAACCCCTGCGGGAGTTTATTGTAATGGTTGTTTTCAAGGTTATTTTAAAGATTATTTTCAGGCCCTGGTGTTCACTCTTGCATCTTAATTAGTGAGAACTGTGTTCCTTTGGAACCACTGAAAATAATATGGAATATTTTGGATCTAATTTAAGGGCATTTTGCCCTTGTGCTGCCCAGTGTGATTCCTGTGCCCCCATCAAGCACCCCTGAGGTCGTCTTGCAGGGGCTGTCACCCCTCATCACTGTGATCACTGGCTTTAATTCACTCAACCCCTCTCACAGAGATCCAGGTAGCTGCAAAACATCTTACTGCACATATCCCCCCCAACTGGGGAATGACAAGGGGAGAAATCGTCATAAATATCATTTTTGGGGATGATAGCAGGAGGTATTTCTATCTTTAGAGTTTAGCGATGTAGTGGATGTTTGCTTTCCTGTTCTCCTTGATTTCTATGAGTAGTTTCATATTGCTGCACCTCCAAATCCAGTTCAGATCTGCGGAAAAGAGGGAAAACATCAAAGAACAACCCCAAAAACACAGTTTCCCAGATCTGCTCATCAAAAGGGGTTTATTGCAGGTTACCGTCAGAAAATCCTCAAATCCTTCCAAATCCATTTTGCCACAGTGGAATTTTAGGGATAAAAGTGCATAAATAAGTGACATTAAAGGTGAGTTCTTGCCAAGCTTTGCCAGCATCCACATCCAGGTGCTCCCAGTATTTAGGATCTCCAGGACCAGCCCATGCCAGGCACAGCCAGCGAGGATCACCGGTGCCCCTTGGTGAGCTGAAAATGAGCCAAAAGCCTGCTGGTTTGGGTTTCAAAGTGAAACATGAGCTCCTGCTGGGAGAACTCAGAGTGAAATCCATCCAGTGGACAGATGAGGAACCACCCTGAAACCTCTCCAGGTTCCTGGTTGTGGGCTGATGCCCCTCGGAGTAGTGGACCCTCCTCTGGAGGTGTCTGCTGGCCTGGCCACCACCAGCAGCAGCAGCAGCAGCAGCAGCAGCAGCTCCCTGCTCTCCCGACATAACCTTCCCTCTCTGTTCTTTGCAGCTAACAGAGATGCCAAAGACAGCTGGGGCGTGACAGATGTACTTTAGTAAGTCCCACAAGTTTGGGGTGGGAAAGGGGATTCCACCACCCTCAATCCCATCAGGGCTTCTCTGGTGCTGGGCTGGGTCTCCCAGAGCCAAACCCCACCTGAGGTGTCCTTCAAAAGGGCTGAGATGGGTGGAGATGGGTGGAAAACAGCCTCGGAAGGTCCAGAAACACCCCAGTGGTACAGAGAAAAATGATGGAATGGGAATAAATCCCATTTTCCAGTAATTTTACCCAAAGCTAAGGCATTTAGGGCTCCATTTGCTGCCCAAACAGTATTTTGCCAAATGGTTCATTTCCTGTTCTGATCATGAAACTGTCGATAATTGTTGATTTGTACCATTATGGGGGAAAGGAGAATAAGGGGTGTGAGTGATATAGGAGGCAAAAACTGGCCTCTGAGCACCCACTTGATCATTTAAATTGGTCACAAAACATCACTCTTGGACCATTAATGTGTGTCCATCGTTAGCTGTAGCATTTATTAACATTAATTTGTTAATTAAGTATTGGCACTGCCTCCCTAAACCTTCTTCTGGTTTTTGCAGTGACCCTCAGGCCTTGAACAACTTTTTGCCTGGATCCAGAATGGTGAGTGACAGCTCAGCTCCCTCCTTAAACCCGTGCAACCTCCATAACACAAACATTTTTTTAAAAATAAAAACTGAGTTTCTACATCAAACCTCCCCAAGGGTCACTATCTTTTTAGGTCTGAATTCCTGCCACTTCTCATGCAGTGCCACCAGCAGGGATTTTGGGGTGGTTTGAGCCAAAATTGGGAACAGGGAGAGCTGCTGCCCCACTGCTGGGGAGAGCTTGGCACTTTCTGCGGCTGCCCCTCACCACTGCACCCTCTTTTCCCCCCCTATTTTCATTCGTTCTGCAGCAAATAAATGTTTGTAATTCCAGACTGATCATACTGCTCTCTCAGCACAGAGGATGCAGGCAGGTCCTTTTTTTTTTTTTTTTTTTTTTTGAAGGTGCTAGGGTGGGCCTTTTCTAAATTCCTCCTTGGAGAGAGCCTTTCCTTTCACTCGCATCATTTTCAAGCCCCTGGGTGTGTTTTTCATGCGTTCCCCAGGTCTGGGAGCCCGCCCCGAGCGCCGAGCCGAGCCGGCCCGTGGCCAGCCTGGGCCTGGCCCTGCCTGAGGGCGCCGCGGCGGGGCCGCCCCGGGACCTGCTCCAGCACTGCCTGTGGGCCGCGGGCATCACCGAGCAGCTGCTGGAGGCCGAGGCCAGGNGCCCTCCGCTCAGCACCTGGGACCCTTCCCGCAGCACCTCGGGCCCTCCAGGCAGCACCTCGGGCTCTCCCCGCAGCACCTCGGGCCTTCCGCGCAGCATCTTGAGCCCTTCGTGCAGCACCTCGGACCCTTCGTGCAGCACCTCGGACCCTTCCCGCAGCACCTCGGGCCCTCCAGGCAGCACCTCGGGCCCTCCGCTCAGCACCTCGGAACTTTCCCGCAGCACCTCGGGCCCTCCCCGCAGCACCTCGAGCCCTTCGCCGGCCTCCCGCTGGGCATCGGGCCCGCTCAGCTCGGGGGACAGCAGGTGACGGCTGCCGCCCTGCCAGCGCCACAGGTCGTGTTCCTCCAGCAGGCAAGTGCGGCCCTCGGCGTGGTGACCAGGGCTTCGGTGCTCTGCGGATGTGCCGGATGAAGTTACGGGGTTTAGTTTTATTTTTTAGTTCCTTTAGTCCTATTTCTATTTCTTTAAATTCTTATGGGTTTTAATTTTGCTAATTCTTTTAATTATGTGTCTTTTAATCTTACTTCTTTTAGTTCTATTATTTTAGTCCTGTTTCTTTCCCTTTGGTTCTTTCACCTGGGAAGGGGGAAGAGGAACAGGGATAAAGAAAGACCCCAATACCTGAGCTTTTATTTAGCTCAATCTTCACCTCCCTCTGTAGACCCCCAGTTTGTGAGTTTGGGGCACACAGGCCCATTTCTGGGGTTCAGACCCTGAGAGGGGCAGTTCTGCAGCACCTTTTTCAAATCCTGGAGTCCTTAAGTTTGGAAAACCCTCGAAGATCCTCAAATCTGACCCTTTCCGTCCTTCCTTGTACCCTGTGGTGGCAGGGCCAGAGAGTCCCTTCCCCCTCACATACACACACCAACCTCAAGCAGTTTGCAGGTTAAAAAGCACCAGATTTAGGACGTGTTTTCATTTTTTTGTGTTGTTTTTCACCCTGGCCAGGTGCCGCAGAGCATCATCCTGCAGGTGAAGCAGCCGGGCCCCACCACACTCGCCCTGTTCCCTGTCCCGGCCTCCTGTGTCCTGGGGAGTGGCCAGGGGCCGGGGCCACCAGCCCCAAAACCCAGCACCCACCCACATCCTGCCACCCCATCGTCCTGCGGCCACCAGCACCCTGCAGCACCAGCACCCCAGCACAGCAGCATCCCAACGCCCAAGGCTGTGGGAATTGAGCTGTGGCATGGTGAAAGCTTCTGGAGCCTGGAGCCAAAATGGGCGAAACTGGACTCTTTTGTTACTTATTTTTAATAAAACTCTTGATGGAAAGTGCGATAAGAATCCAAAGCGAGATTAGGTAGTATTAAGGCTTGAGTTTAAACACATCCCCGGTCTTGTTTCGTGTTTGCGAGGTATCATCACCCTGGTCCCTGAGGAGAGGACCTAAAAGATGGGGACAAGGAGCTGGTCAGAGCGAAATGGGAAAAGCAGGTACAGGGGAGAAGAGAGAAAATGCAGCGGTGTAGGAAAGGGGAAGGAACGGGGCCATCTCAGGACACAGAAAAGGCAGCAGCGCCCCGCGGGCCCGCCGCTGCCCGCAGCTCTCGGTTTCGGTGCTCCCGGGAGCCTTTACGAGTTCGGGCGCTCCTTTCTCCTCCTGCAGCTCCCAGCGCTCGGCGGTCCCTGTGCCCCGAGGCACACGCGGGTGTCCCCCACGGGGTCCGGACAGCTCAAGGGAGCTCGGGCAAGACGAGGAGGCGCCCGGCGCCTGTCCCGGGGAGTGTGCGCTCCTCCAGGCCCCGCCTGGGCCGGCCGCCTGCCCGGGCCGGGTCCCAGGCGGGTGGGCAGCAGCTGCCGCCTGACAACCCCGGCCGGCCCGCGGAGACGCCGCCGCCCCGCCGAGGGGCCGCTCGTCTCACCAGCGCCGGGACCGCGATCCTCACCCGCCGCTGCCGCCGCCGGGCCCCGCGCCCGGTGCTCCGCCAGCCTCCGCCACGCCATTCCCGGTGCTTGGCCGCTGCTGCCGAGCCCCGCGCCCGGTGCTCCGC
>VYXC01008146.1:0-79934 GCA_013397175.1 Platysteira castanea
TCCTATAAAAATGTACCCGTAGAGTTTAATTTACTTTTATTCTGAAGAACTTTCAGAGTTCTGAGTCATGGACGATGTACAGGATACAAACTGTCAGCTGGAAGGTTGGCATGAGCAAAGCCATGGCCTGCCCTGGTGCTTACAGACAAAGGGAAATCCAAGATAGAAATGTAGACCTGACCGCAGGGATCTGTGAGGATGAATACTGTAGCGGGGTTAGGAATTCTGTGTCTTGTGTTTATGGTTTCTTCATGACAAACGGAAACACCCTTGTGAAGATATGGGCTGCTGTTAGTTGACTTTCTAACAGCTATGTTTTCATCTCCTTCTGAAAATAACTATTTCCCAGCCTTGACTGAGCCAAGTCAATTTTGCTCCTTATCCACAGTGGCTGAAGAGGTGTATTCAGGAGCCCCCAGCAGCAATTCCTGCTGGGGAAGTGTGTCAGGCTTTACATGTTTTGCAGTTCATACACAAACCCACTGTGTGCATTCCAGGGCCCAGATACCCCAGTCTGCAGTAGATTTATGTTCTAGTCTCATTCATACTTCTTTCCTTTGATTTTGGCCACATAAAGCCGGGCTCTTGCCCTCGGAGGTATCTTCGTCGTCCTCCGCAGAGCACGCGGAGGGTGGATGGATCCGGGACGTGGCCGGTGGATCCGTGCGTGCCCCGGCCGGGAGCAGAATGGGGCGGGAGCACGGCCTCCCCTCACACCGCACACACGGTCGGCGTTCCTCAGAATCCCCCGGGACGGCTGCCAGCCCTCCCTCCTGAGTCACGAACCCCATCCTGGCTTAGCCCGGGGATGTCCCCAGCGCGGGGGCACAGCCTTGACACGGAGTTGCCACGGCTTCGCCGGTGCTGTCGGGGCAGCCTGTCCCCGCAGCCTCCCGCCCCAGAGCGCACGGGGGAGGCCGGGCCGCCCTGAGGCCGTCGGTGCAGAGCCAGGGCGGGGGCGTAGGGAGGGGCCGGCAGGAGCAGGGCAGTGCTCGTGGCCCTGTGCTGGGCACTGGGGAGGGCACAGCTCGAGTGCTGTGGGCAGGTGTGGGCCCCTCAGTTCTGGAAGGACATTGAGGGGCTGGAGCGGGGGCAGGGAAGGGAACAGAGCTGGGGAAGGGTGTGGAGCTCATGTCCTGTGCGGAGGGGCTGAGGGAGCCTGGGGGGCTCATTCCGGAGGAGAGGAGGCTCAGAGGGCACCTTCTCACTCTCTGCAACTCCGTGACAGGATGGTGCAGCCAGGTGGGGGCCAGGCTCTGCTCCCAGGGAACAAGGGACAGGACTATGTCTTAAGTGCGCCGTGCGAGGTTTAGGCTGGATACTAGGNCGGGCGGGACGCGGAACCCCCGGCTGGGCCTCCCGGGAGGCCCCGCTGCTCCGCTCGGCCGCACACGGCGCTGCCGGCGGGCGGTGCCGCGGGGGATGCAGGGCTGAGCCCGCCGGTCCCTGCCTGGGAGGGGTCCCTGCTGCCGGGGGCTGGCACAGCCCTGCACGGGCGGGATTCCCCCAGCCCGCAGAAAACACAATTGAATGCTGTGTTTGCAGGGAAAGGCTGTGTCAGCGTTGTTTCAGCTCAGTGAATCTCGTTAAAAACGCCTATTTTCACTTTGGCGTGTCTTCTGTTGAAATTACATGATTTATGTTAATTATTGAGGTTGAATTTTTTAACAGTGCTTTGCACTGGGTATATCTCATGGTAACTAAGCAGCACTCTATGAGGGATGGCAATCTTGGCAAAGCCCTTATTGGACATATAAGAAGGAATCCCTGCTCTTCCTCATTTTTCAGATTTTACTGAGATGATGAGGGCGCTGGGGTATCCTCGACTCATATCCATGGAGAATTTCCAAACCCCAAACTTCATGCTTGTGTCAGAAGTGCTGCTGTGGCTGGTGAAAAGGTTGGTGATGAGGCTGACAAATTTTGGGCTGATGCTGGGATGCGAGGAGTGTGATGGTGTGGCGTGAAATTAGGGAACTCAGGGATATTTAGTCATTCTTTGAGCTTTGCTCTTCTAAATACCTGATAGAAATGTGGTAATTTGCAGGTTTTTAGTTTAATTACACAGCCTGGAGTAGCAAACCCAGTGACTCAGTCCTGGCAGAGGTTGCAACCTGACTGTGGGCACATTGATTCAAAAGTAGCCTTATCTCTCTCCCATGTTCTCCAAATTCCACAACCATCCTCTCCATGTCTGACCTTTTATCCAAACAGAGTGATCTGCTATGGGAACTTCACCAAAACTCAGCCAGTTCTTGCCTTGTTGCTACAGCTGTTGGCTCAGCCTGGTACTGTTCTGCATCCACAATATGTTTAAAAGATATAAAATGATTTGGTTCTAATCTACTACTGTCCAGTTGCAGTTTTACGCCCACTTAACCCATTGACAGCCTTTGGTTAAATATTTCTGGTTCTTGAAGAGTTACTTGAGTTATACATTATCTTCTCTCTCCCACTTAAGTGTAAAATTAAGGGGTTTTTTTAAGATCATAAGGTAGAATATTATAATTGAAACCAATATTGACCAGTTTGCATGATTGCTATTTTTTGGCCTGGATTCATAATTAGTATCCATTAAGTTTGATTACCAAGCTGTTAGAAATTTGCTGAATACTCTTGGCAGTTGTAATGAAATAGGGATATACTCAACAGCCATTCAAAATTACTTGGATTAAGTTGCCTAAATAGTCTTTCCGTTGCTGCTGTTACACTGAGGGTCCAAATCACTGAATTTGCCTTTATTCCTCTCTGGTTCCTAATGACTGGCCACTTCCAGAAATTTCTGCATCTCACTCGTGGTTTTTTTAAGCATTTCACAGATTTCAATTTGTTTTTCCGTAAGTTTCCTTTACTTGTGAAAGGAGTATGTTTGAAATGATGTCTGGATATGAACTTGTGCAGTGTGTCAGGTTTACAGCTTCTGCAGTGTGTGTTCCAGGGTCTGGATGCCCCAGTCTGCAGTGGGAGCTGCACATTTGTTTTCCAGTCTTGTCCATGCTTGCTTTCTATTTGATTTTTGCCTCACAGATGAACCAGTCTCTTTACTATTGCCAGAACCTTGTTCTAACCTCCACCTGTTGTTTGCACAGGTATGAACCTCACAGTGACATTCCTGGGGATGTGGAGACAGAGCAGGACCGGGTTTTCTTCATTAAGGCTGTGGCTCAGTTCATGGTGAGTCTGCCCAGGAGCTGTGCTTGGGCTGAAATCCTGAAAATCTGAAATCCTGGTTCCATGTCAGTTTTAGAGCTTTCCCTCTTAACCCCACAGAGTTTCCCTTCAAGGGTGGCTGAGTTTGTGTTGCATTCTGGTGCTGCTTTATCTCTGGAAGTGTCCAAAGCCAGCTTGGACAGGACTCAAAGCAGCTTGGGATAGTGGAAGGTGTCCCTGCCCATGGCAGGGGGCGGGACTGGATGGGATTTAAGGTTTCTTCCAACCCAAACCATTCTGTGATCCTGTGTCTTGTGCTGGTGGAAATTTGAACAGGCCAGGGCAGGCTGCTACTGACATTGGACTTCTCTCTGCAGAACTGGGATCTGAATATGATAATGGGATCTAAATACAATATTGGGAACTTCTGCTATTTTCATTCTTATCTCTCCTTATTTATAAAAGGAAACTGTGGAAGACACAGCTGTAGATTGGAAATGTTTTTAAACCATTTAAATTGTTGTAAAAGAGATCCCACCATGGTTATTGGTAACTTTGGATGCCTGATTCTTTTCTGTACTTGAATAATCATAAAACTTCTGCTATTTTCATTATGATATAGAATCATATATTGGCATATGCTGTATGAGATTTCCCACAGATCAAGACGTGGTTTTTTCAGACCAGTTTTTTAATGCATGAGCATGTTTGGATTGGGCCATCAAATTTTTTAGTCTTTTGGAATAAAATAACATTGTCCAAAATTCATGTGATGTTGAAGCAGTGTGAGCCTTTGATGTTATCACACACTGAGATAACACTGTTCATTATGTGAGAAGAACTTTCTGGGGCTGCAGGTGGATCTGGAAGCAGTGGAAGTCTTGATGCTAATACCAAAGATGAATAACAATAGTTTTTTTTAAATTTTAAAATGTATTAAAATGTCATTTTAACCATATTTCCCTTGTCATCTGTGAATAGTGTGCATCATAAATTCTCTTAGTTCTTAATTTTGCCGTGTTCAGAGCATGGTACATTCCTGTACACATTAGAATGTACTTTTGAGCCCTGGAGCATCATGAAATGGATTGAAAAGGTCTATTTTGTTTAGAAGGGTTTCCCCCCTCCAAGCACAAATCTGGAAGCAGAAATAATGTAATGCTTTTCAATAGCTGATTTCATGTCAGAAATCCCAAAGGTTTTGGAAAATTACATAATATGATTCAGAAAATAAAATGAATGGAAATTACTTTAATCATGCTGTACTTAGTCTCAGTTAATATTACAAGTTAATGTGGGGTTTTCAGCATTTTCAGGATGAGAAAAGCTTGTAGACATTTCCTTAATAATGCACTGTCCCTGGAATGCACAATTATCTTCTTCAGAAGTTAATGGCTTTATGCATCCGTGGGCAGATGGGAGATTTGATGGAGACAGAATTGTCTCAGAAGAGAATGGCAGGACAGATCTATCATCAGGAAATATAACAGGAGCTTTGCTCTGCTTTACTGAACAAGGAGTAAGGAGGTGTTAATTTTCCACACAAATTAGGTACTTCTCTATGTTCCTGGCAGTTTGAAAACTTACAAAATGTCTCCTTTTCAGACCCAAAAGTTCTGAAGTGTCTGCAAGGTTGTCTTAGGTGGGGTTTTAATTATTTGCCTCCCTAGAGCTGCCTTAATCGGTGGGGTTCAATACCTGGCCCCTGCTTGAGCCCACTTGGATCCAAATTTGAAGTAGAGTGGAACAAAAAGCCTCTGATGAGTTCATTTCATAGAAATCCATTCATGAAAGCAAACTCAGCAACCCAAGGCCACAAAACCTTTAGCAAGAGTCAGACACCACAGTCAAAATTTGACTCAATAAAGCAGATTGTGAAGTTAAGCAAATTTTCTAGCTGTTGCTGCCATTCTTGCTGTATATTTATATCTTTTTTTCTCTTGCATTTTAACCATCTGATCTCCAGCATAAATAGCTGTGATTCTTAACGGTTCTTTAAAACTAGAAATGTTATAAAATAAAAGAACAAATAAAATAGACGACTGTCTCAAACATGAAGTGATGGAGGTGACTTTCCAAACATGGAGTTGTCTTCTTGACTCCACAGGGCCATTGTGCCAATCTGAAAAATAGATGTACTTGTCTATGTATTTTTTTTCTCTTTTTAAGTAGCCTTTGAATGAAAAACCATTTTTTCCCTCTTACTAGACATTGATTTTACTCTCTTGAGAGTGAATGGAGCTGAAATTGGAACTCCTCTCTCTAACAACATCCTTTATAGTTTAGTGCATCAGTCCCCTTTGGACAGGGGATGTTTAACAGAGTCCGTCAATTTAATGACCACTTCTCCTAAAATGTAATACTTGCTGTTTCTACAGTTAATTTTTTAAATTGCTTCTACTGAAAGGGAAGGGAGGTGAACATACCTGGCTTTTCACTTTGTGTCTTGGCTCATTTGAGGTCATTCTGAGAACAACATTTCAAAAGCAGTCAGGGCTTGTTTTGTACTGTGAGCCTTGCATTCCCCCGGCTCAGGGTGCACAACATTGGGAGCCTGTTCTGGGGGTTTGGGCTTCAATTTTTGGGAATCACAGAAGATCCTGAGTTGGAACCTTGAGCTCTGGCAGCCTTGGGGCCGTGCCCATTCCCTGGGGAGCCTGTTCAGTGCCCCAGCACCCTCTGGGGGAAAAACCTTTTCCTGATATCCAGCCTCTACCTCCCCTGGCACAGCTCCCGCCATTCCCTCAGGTCCTGTCACTGGAAACAGATACAGAGTCATTGTCCTCTGCTGGATTGAGATTTTGGGATGAGAGAGGCAAAAGGGAAATATTTATTGGAAATTAAAATCCGATTCTGAAGTCACAAAGTTTATTAAAATACATACAAAGAAACATGGGCCACCATCCATTTGCTTTGTTTCCTTTGAAAAGCTGGAGCCAAATCCACGGTTTGAGGTGGTGGTCCTTCCTCTCTTTAGCTTCACAGGTGGGCAAACCTTGTACCAAATATTGTGGTATTTGAGTCTCTTCTCCCAGCTTGAAGATCCTGCTCTGTCAGAGCCTGAGGGGAATGTGAGTTCCTTCCAGGAACACTGTAAAACCAAAGCTGTGTAATACCACCAGTGACTCATGGATAGGCTCTTATCTGCCACAGCATTCCCAAAGGAGAAGCATTTCAGCAGAAGTTTCATCTTAAAAATGCACTGAAAAGATGTTAAGTCACTTTTGTGCTTAATGTGTCATTTTTAAGCCTAATTTTTATATCTATAGCTGTTGATCAATAGACTTTGCTTCCTTGCTTAGTTATGCCACCACGAAGACTCCCTCAAAGTTTAATCTGAAATTTGTGGTTGGCTCCTTGGGGCTATTCATTTATAATATAAACTTACCAGGAATTTTAAGAACAACATTTGTGTCCTTTATGTGACAGGTAGTAATTTCCCCCCTTTATTATTTTGAAGTACAAAAAGATAATATTAGAATTCTTAATGTTTTTTTCCTTACTGCTCTGTCTGTACCTTTCAGAGATGGGAGGCAAGGGAATAAAATCACTAATGTCATAGCAGAGAAAAATTTGAGAGAAACAATAAAACATTTGGAAGGTGCTGCTGGAAGAGAAGACAGTTAAATTAGGATAACTGATCTTATTCTTGCAACTCATTAAGGGTGAAATTTACCTCTCTGCAGCATCATCACAAGCCCTGGGCAGCACTTACTTTCCACTTAAACTTAATTTGAATTTAAGTGGTGCACAAGGTTTTTGCTGATCTTTATTCAGGGGAGAAATAATGATAGTTTGAGGGTTTTTCTGCAAATGTTCTGACATTCAGAAAGTGCACAGCTTTCAGAAAAATTTCTTCTAGAAATACCAGTATTATGATGAGGCAAACTGGGTGTCCAAATAGAAGGAATTATTCTGTACGGCAGAGCATGGTGCCCCCAAAACCAGCTTTGGAGTGCAGATAACTGAGGATTTTGTTCTTCATGACTGCTGAATTCCTTCTTTCTTGCCCAAGGCTACCAAGGCTCACATCAAGCTCAACACGAAGAAGCTGTACCAGGCAGATGGATACGCTGTGAAGGAGCTGCTCAAGATCACCTCGGTGCTCTACGGGGCCATGAACACCCAGGGAGGGGAGCGTGCAGACCTCCCCGAGGAGGACAGCAGCAAGTTCAAGTTTGATCTGGGCTCAAAAGTAAGCAAAACTGGCACTCTTGTGTTCACTTAGGAAAAACTCATCGGTTTTCTAGCTGAAATTTGAGTGGAGAATATTCTGGCAGGGCAGTAGGCAGGGTTTTAAGTCAGACTTTCAGTAGGTGAGGTTCTGTGATTCTGTTTTAATCTCTGAATTCTCAACCAGAAGCATAATACAAGGCAACAGTGGCACAAAACTGGTTCTCTTTTTCTTTCAACAGCATTGAAGTGCTGTTGAAATCATAGAAATATTGGAGTAGGCTGGAATAAAGATTATTCTCTACCTACTAAACTTTCGCAACAGGAGGAGCTTGCAAAATACTGACTGAAAGTTGATTTTCAGCCCATTGGCACTGAAGGAAAGGGAAATCTTCCTGTGACCCTAACAGACATCAAAGCTGTTCAGGCCCTTAAAATAAAAGCCATCTCTAGATATTTTAAAAGCACCTTCTCTAAATATTAAAAAACCCCCAATAACCCAGCACTTTGCTAAATAAGAAGAATTTCTGTTACTACTTCTGTGGAAGGTGTTCCCGCCCGTGGCAGGAAGAGGGACTGGATGGGCTTTAGAATCTCTTCCCACAAAAACCATCCCATTATTCTCTGTTCCTGTGATTCTTGGGCAAATGGCAGACCCACAGGTGATTCTCCTCTGTGTAAGTCTGATGTGTCTCTCTGAAAAAACAACAAAAAATCACTTGGTGGGTGCTCAAAAGTTCATTATTTACACTGCAGGCTGGTCACATTCCTCTTGGTATATAAAGTTTTTACTTCTGCCCATGAAAAAGGTGATGTTTCGCTTTGTCCTGGGCAGCACATGAACCAACAATTGGCTGAGTCACAGTTCTGAGGAGATTGGTGGGGTTTTTTTTTCTTGGCCTAAAGTGTTTGGGGTTTCACTCAGAAACCTGTACCTGAAGGGGCCTCACCTGGATTGTTCCAAAGCCAAGAGAGACATGTTCACTCTGATTCTAGTGCCCAACCTCTGGTAGAGTTTTGACCTCCTGTGCAATTTTGACATCAAAATGGGAAAAATCATGGATTATCTTTGTGATGTTGGGGATTCTCCTGCTATTCAGTGCTGTTGCTGTGTTCCCAGATTGCTGACTTGAAGGCAGCTAGGCAGCTTGCTTCTGAAATCACCTCCAAAGGAGCAGTCCTGTATGACTTACTTGGCAAAGAGGTGGAACTGAGGGTAAGTACACGCTAGAGAGCATGGAAAAACTTATGGGTGCCTCAAAGGAAGAAAGGGAAAAAAGTCTCAGTTCTTATTAATGTCTTATTAATGTCTGCATCTGACATGAATATTCTGTGAGTTTGAAGGAAGGGGTCTGACAGTTTGCATTTCCTTCCTACTCCTGTTCTTGTCTGGATTTCAGGAAGCCTGAGAGAGCAGCTTGGCATTTTCTTTCCAGCAGAAAACTGAAATACTCTCTGGAAATACATGTGCAGGCTGTAGTGGTGGGGATGGATGTATTCAAACAGATAAATAATGGATGCTGTTAGTTTTCCAAGGGCAAGGCTCATTATTTCTGTGGCAGGAGCTGGAGGCATCATGGCCTGCAGGGTGCATGTTCTTCAGCTTAGCTGGAGAAGTAAAGAAGTAAAATCAAAAGCTGTTGTTTGAAGTCAGTGACACACTGCCAGGAAGTCTTGCCATTATTTTCTTCAGTGCCTTTATCTGCAATGCTGGAGGTTCTTCATTTTCTGAAAAGGGACTTTAGAGAAGGAAGACCCTGCCTGGTGGTGGAAAGGTCCAGATTTACAGGGAGTGCACCCTTGAGAGCTGTAAACTCTGAGCCTCGACAATTAACGCTCCCAGATCCTTGTTTGATGGAGTACAAGTGTTTCAAAGGGTGGCTGATACACTGGGAAGTTCATCCATGGAACACTGCCTTTCCTGCTGGATCCATACATCAGCGTGGTGTGCCGGGTAATAATATTTCAAAAGAGAGGGAGAAGTGATAATCCAGTTTAGTTCAACATGCACCAGTGCCACAGAACTATTAATCAGTTACTTCTCCTCTTGAACTCTGCCTCATTTCTTGACTTTGAAGGAGTTTTCACAC
Source organism: Platysteira castanea (assembly GCA_013397175.1). Lineage (NCBI taxonomy): Eukaryota > Metazoa > Chordata > Aves > Passeriformes > Platysteira > Platysteira castanea. The sequence goes on from VYXC01008146.1 coordinate 9,414, forward strand.
AGGTGCTGTGTGATGTGTTAATATTTGCTTTAATGGAGCATTGGACCTTTTTGTTGTGAGCACAGACTCCCCGTAACTCCGCTAAAAGTCAAATATAGATCATTTAAGGCATTTGTAAAAGTACTCAGGCATTGGCTTGAAATTGGCTGTTGTATAGTCACTTGAAATCAAGGCTTTTAGGACACCGAGTTTAGGACTGAGTCCTGGAAAAAGGCCAGGCACAAGTGGAGTGTGCTGAAAGCATGAGCTGAAAAAAGTGCAGAGATGAGAAAGTGCTTCAGTGCAACCACTTCTCACTGGGGCCATTTAAGAACTCTGGAGTGGGAGCCTATTTAAAGGTGCAATTTCTAAAAGGATTGGAGTTCTTCAAGAGAGCTGTGAGCACAAGTTCCTTGTGGCTGAGTGCACAAGGTGGGGCCAGCTAATCCTGTCTGGGTGCACAGGTTGTGTTTTGCAAAAAGCTTTGGCAGATGGAACTTGCTGTCTTTAAGAAATGGTGTCCTGGGAAAGGTGACCTTCAGTGTCATTAGCTCTGAGACCATCACTTAAAGGCAGCAGGTGATAGTGACAGCACAGGGACAGCCTCCAGAGAGCTGCAGAAGAGGCTTTTGAGCTCTGTTCCTTATGATTTGGGGCTGGTTCCAAGGTTCTGCAGTGATTTGTTAAACCTGAAGGACCCATTTTTGGCTGGTGTGTTAAATGTCAAGTTTGGTACGTGCAACAAACTTGAGACGTGTAGCAAAGCAAACGGGTGTCAGGTCAAAAGTCAGGGAGTTGCAGGAGCCAGTTTTCAGTGGATTTTTAATCATAATCCCCCAACTCTGCCTTTCACTTGAAGTATGAAATTTGCCCATCACAGGAGAGGCTTAGAGCCAAACGCTGCTTGTTTTTTCCATCACTGCTGGGTCTGGGGTTCTTGTCACGTAGCCAGCGCTGAGGGCAGTAAGGAATTGCCCTTCCTCATCTGCCACATCCTCCCTGGATCCTTCACAGGGGTGCTGAGGTGCTCAGGAGACCTCAGGAATGGCATCCTCTGCCTCCCCTTCCCACCCCATTCCAGGTGGGGAAGAACTGCAGTTCATTCTGGCTTTGGTGAGGGGAGTAGATCTTTGCTGCTGGACACCAAATCAGTTGCCATTAATCCAAGATTACTTTTATTACTTTTTAATGTGCAGATTATTGATTTCCATTGGTTATTTTCTTTTGACACTGCCTGGCTAATTAATGCTCACACTAAGTGGCACTGCCAGAAGGTTTGTGCTGTTAAAGGGCAGGGGAGCAAGTGTGGTTTAGTTTTCCATTGCAGTTGATCTCTGAAACCTGTTGCATGTGCTAAAATGTATCAACAGCTGTCCTAGTGTTTAGAGGAATTTGAAAACATGGGAGTTTTATGGTCCCTGAACCTCTTTTTTCTTTCTTTTTCCAATCCATTCATTTCCAAATATTGAAATAAAAGCTCTTTTTACCTAAGCTTAAACGGATTGATGATAAATATTATTTCTATCCTAAGTGAAAGTGGCTTCATTTTCCAGGAACTATAAAGGAAATGCCAGCATTTGGCACTAATGGGTTGAGAGATCTGTTTTCATAGTCTGAGCAGCTTTTGGGGAAAAAACGTTGGGAAAAAGTGAAGTAAAATTCATTATTTCGTTTGGAAATGTTGACTTTAAATTGCTCCACAACCTTTGCCTTCTCTGTTGGAGTCTTTTTGTACATAATTTGTATAGAAACTGTGTAGAAAAGCTTCATACATTAGATAAATTTCATTGCTCCAAGTCATGAAACACTTTTTAAAATAAATTACTTTCTGAATGAAAACAAATTTCGGCTAGAGAAGAATTTAGGGGAATGCTTCCATTAGATTTATTGGAGATAGAGAGTGCTGTAAATGTATGTGCATATTTTTGGGGAAGACTTGAAGTCTGATATTTCTTGGAAATGCGGTTCTGTGCCTTTCTGAAGCCTTTGCAAATACCTTATTCCCTGACTGAATATACAGTTCTGTATATTTAAACCACTTCCAAAGTTAATCTGGATTGTTGGAAAAGAATCTTTAATTAACAGCAGGGTAGAAACAAAACCTACAGGGTGTGCTGAATTCAGACTATGATGTTGCTAAGTTATATGGGAGAAAAAAACCCAAACAAACCCCAAAGCTGTGCTGTCAGATGAAAATCGCAAATATAATTACTGAATTCCATGGAAGCTGTGTTGTTTCTAGCCCAGCTGTGGATTAGCACAGTGGAGGTTATTGGTGTCATGTGGCAGTGCTGGAGATGCAGAATTTTTATTTTAAAACACATTTAAGCCTTATATTTGGAAGGTAATTTGCAGTTTCCAGTCTCGCTGGTCTAAGTCTCAAAGCACAGAAATTGCAGTTGGGATTTGTAGAGTTCAGTGGAGCTGATGAATGAGTTTGGTACCACACAGTGAGATCCCTAAATGAAAAGCCAATTCCATGCAAATGCCGTGCATGGAGAAATACATCTTCATCTTTATTGTTTCCTTTCCTGCCAGGGGCACTTTCTCTGCTTTTCATTGCTACGTAACTTTAATTTTCAGAATATTTACTGTTACCTTTGGAAGAGTAACCAGGCATGTTGAGTTCTGGTTTTCTTTTTTTTGCACAGGGAAGGTGGAGGTTGATTTGGATTTGAGGTGGGGATGAGAGATTTTGTTTGGATTTCTTTCTCTGTCTTCCTACACAGTACTAAATGAATGGAGGAAACAACAAGTTGAAAATACCAGTCTGTGATTAAGGCTGTCAAACCCCAAATCAAGAAAAGTGGCAAGAGAATTAATGTCAGCACTCAGGCAAAATGCAGCACTGAGGATGCTGTTCCTATGCATTCCCTTTTCTGGGATCTCCACAGCTGCCATTCTGTACATGGAAAAAGATGTTGGAAAAGCCAGTGGTGCTCTGTATCCTAAAAAAGTGGCACAATGGGGGAAATGGCCAGATTAATCTTTGGGGGAAAGGAGGGCTGATGAGCTGGTCCAAATCGTTCTTCAGCTCAAAATAAAGCAGCAATGAGACTGTCAAGGTCAGTTGTGCTCATTTGAGGAAGGGTTCTCTTGAACTATCCTACAATGGAAATCCAAAGGGAAAAATTCCTGGCTGGTTTTAACTCTGAGTGCCTCCCACTCTGCTTCTGCCAGAGGTCCTGGGCCACGTTAGCAGGAGCCTGTCAGGAAGCTGCCCTGCTGAGACTTGCTGAATTATTGGACACAGGAAGATAATGAAGCAAAACAAATTCCAGAAGAAAACTGCTGCTGCTGGCGGCAGGCACAAAGATTTCTGACCTTCTCAGGGCTGTTTTCGTTATTTACCCTTAGTTAGATGTAAGCCCTGTAAAACTGGAGAAAAATGAAAATAGTATTTGTTTTAAGGCTTTTAGCTTGTGCTGGAGATGGACTGGGTTTGTTTTCTAATGCTCCTCTTGGCACTTACCCCATCTGTGCCCTTGAACAAAGTGTTTATTCGCTGTATCCTCTCCTGTAAATAAAGGAATTGCTGAATTTGGTAGATTAAAGCTTTTAACAGGCACATGAAGTGTTTGCCACTCTGTGGAGGATAAATTTTGGAGTACAGGGCACTGCTCCCTGTTATTGTTATGGATGCCCACAGCACCAGCTTGTTCCCAAACTGATGGAAGTCACGGAGAATCTCGATACCGACTTCAGCTGGGAAAGGCTGGAATTAAACTCTTGGGAGAGCCAAAGGCATTTACACCCAGCTGTGGAACTGAGGCAATGTTAGTTCCAGCACAAAGCCTTGCCACTAAGGACATTTCACTTGGATCTCTTTATTCCCAGCTTTTGGATTAAAGAGCCCTTCCTCCCTTCCTTCCCTCTCCTGCCGCTGCTGCTCAAGGGGGGAGGGAGTTGTGATTTCAGAGATGGCTGCATCATTCCCTGCTCTTTGGAACTTAACTGCAAAAATCATTTTATTTGGAATGTTGGAAGCATTTTTCCGTCTGCCAAATGTTACTTCTGGATACGAGACACTGCCTGGGGGAGGCTGATAAACGAATTTCTCTCATTTCCTGGGCTTTGGTTAAGAACTGCCACACACAGAACTTCTAGTGGAAATTTGTAACTTTAAATTGCCACAACTCTGGAGAATTACTTGGTTTGCTTCAGGTTTTTTTGAACAGTCCTGCTTCTCACCCAAACCTAACCCATCACTTTGAAGGAAGAGGGCTTATTGCAAATTGGGAAGCCAAAATTAACCCTTGCAGCTGTGATACAGTGTTGAATCAACACTGCCCTGAATATTAGATTGCTTTAACCATAACTGCAGTTGTGTGCGTGCATTTTGAGTAAGAAATTATGTTGTATGACCTTCCCAGGAGTATTTAACTTGAAGAAATGGCATCAGCTCTAAAGTAATGGTTGGCACATTTCTCCTGGCATTTTGGGGACCGGTTATGTCCAGGGGAAGGTGTCCCTGCCTGTGGCAGGGAGTTGGAATGAGCTGAGCTTTAAGGTCTCTTCCAACCCTGCTCTTTTTTCCTTTGAAAGCCAACCAGCAATGCCCACGCTGCCCAAGGCCATTTCTAGCTGATTGTATTTGGAATTTCACTCACAGGCTTAGCTTTTGCTCTGGAACAGAAGTTCCTTGTCATCTTCCCACATTCTGGAGGAGACATCCCAGGCCACCTCCTGGCCAAGGAGCCATGAAGTGACACCCTGGAGTCCTGAGGACTAATCTGATGCAGTCTGTCCTCAAACCTTAAACAAAGTAAATGAAAGGTGAGGATTCTGAGGGCGTAGGAAGATCACAGAAGGCACATCCTGGGGTTTGTGAGCTGAGGGTGAATCAGAGTCATCAACTCCAGAGCCAGCAATGGATGGACCTGGTGGGGTGTGTGGGGAGGGAACAGGGCAGTGTAAACTCATCTCTGTCAGGAAGCTTTAAAGTTCCCTTTCCTGCCTCAACAGAACCACATGCAGGTTACTTCTGATTCTTTTTGATCCATTGAAAAATTATGTTTTCCAGTTGCTTCTCTCTCCCAGACCTCCTTGTGACGTGTTTTGCATGTTGGGATAGCTGAGGGGCTTGGGCACTGATTGAGGCTCTGCATTGCTGAGTAGGGGAGTGTCTTTGTGGATACCCTTTGGAGACTGCTGAGATGAGCATGAAAACAAACAGCATGGTCTGGAAGCAGAAAAATTCTCAATTATCATGACTTTAATATCTTGAGGGGGAAAATGAGCTGTTGGGAAGGGTCAGATTCCTTCAGAAGGATTAATGTTCCTCGTGTGCCTTCCTGTTCCTATGTAACAGTGCCAAATCATCCATCCCCTGGCCTGGCCAAATGTGATCCCAGTGTGTGTGAATGAACTCCCTGAATAGTAAACTCCTACAGGAGAGCTTTGTGGCCTGCATGGACAGCTGGAATTGCCAAGGCCCTGTTTGCAGGGAGCAGGGGATGTGGTGCTGCCAGGATTGAGGCTGAAGTGGCAGTGAGGAGTGCACACACTTCTGTGTGCATCAGACTTAGAACTCCTGCAAAACAAAGGAAGATTTAACCTGTGGTCAAAAACTCCAAAAAAAGAATCACGGAATGGTTTGAGTTGAGAGGACCTGAAAGATCACCCAGTTCCACCCCTGCCACGGGCAGGGGAAACCGTCCACTATCCCAGGTTGCTCCAAGCTCAATCCAGTCTGGCCTTGGGCACTTCCAGGGATGGGGCAGCTACAGCAAGAGCAGTGTGTTAGGAAAAAAGCTTTAATTTCTGTTCCTTACCACACAAAAGATATTTAGAAACTTCTACTAGACCTCGAGTACATCAGTACATGTTATTACACCACATTTATCAGCAGTAACTTGCTGGTCATGCCTAATTACTTGCCTTGGTTCCTTCCTGCAGTGTGGAGGAGGAGTGCATCCATTTTTCCATCCATCAGGCACACTGGAAGCTGCTTTATCAGCTTTTGGTCCTTAAAAATGGAAATCCATTACCAGTTGAAAATGCTTCCCTGGGCATATTTGCAGAACAGGTTTTGCAATAGTGGCTCTTCATTGTTAACTGAGAATGAAGCACCTGGGGGGAGATTCCCAGTGAAGGAAGTGGTGGGTGCATTTGCAAAGGGTTCTTCTTGGAAAGAGATACTAAAAATAAAAGTTTCCTCTCTGAGAGTGCTCATAGGGTAGAAGGAAATGGCCCAGTGAGTTACCCAGGGAAGCTGTGACTGACATCCACAAAAAAATATGTCAGAGGTTTTGATAGACTCAAAGTATATTTATGGTTCCATTATATTTCCATTATATATTACCAATTTTCCATAATATTTAATATCTTTTCCACTTAGACTTAGCACTCCAGAGAATCAGAGTTAGGTTAGTGGCACTGTTGTAACAGTGAGGTGGAAAATGCACATTCCAAGGCAGAATTTTAGGGATGAGCTGTGTGTACAGAGGATTCTCCTCTCGTCTCTTGAGGTGTGAGGGGTTAATTGCCCTGACCTTCTCCTTTTCCAGTTTAACCCATATTCCACAGCCTGAAAATACAAATTCCAGCCTTTCCACTGCTCTGCATTTCCCTGACAGATCTTACCAGGGACTGTGGCTGTAGCACTGAACCTTGTTGTAGGAAACATGGATTTCTGTGGAAGACTGTGCTGTGTACATGAAACTTCAGGGCTGTTGGAGGGAAGACAGAAGAAGAAAAGACATTAAACTTGCATGAATTATTCCACCTAAAAGGGCAGATTCTCAGAAGGTTTGGATCCAAACCCATCAGTTCCTCGCCCTGCCCCACTGCAGTGCCCTGTGTGTGTTCTGAGGTGTTTCACCAGGCTGCTGGAGAGGAGTTGGTGAGGGAGTTGTTCATGATTAAAGACTCCAGTCCGTGCTGTTCTTCGATCTCTTTTGCAAGTGGAAAGGACAGTAATTCCCTTTGCTCTGCTATTTTGTTTGAAGTGTGTTGGCCCTGTGGCACAGACCCTCTGAACCGAGTGCAGTTGGCAGGGCAGTGTCTGCACCAGGCTGGTCCTGGCCAAGGCCTCACAAGTAAACAGGGATTTTGCTGAGCTTCTGAAATGCTGAATGTTCCCAGAATAGCAACTGAGCTACATTATTCTTCCCCACCCTCCTCCAAAGACATCACCTATGGAATTATTGGGGAATTTGTACTGTATAGATGTTTTCTACCTTATTTTTGCCCAAATTAACGTTCTACTTTGGAGTTTGTTTTTCTCTGGGGACAGAGGGATGTTCACGAGCACTTCAGGCAGTGTGAGCAGTCACTGCCACCAACAGATGTAACTCCTGTCACTCTCCCCACCAGAATGTTTGTTCTTCTTTTCTCATGCCAGGAAAATGAGCCTTTGTGCAGCATGTGCTGGGATTGCTCAGAGACCTGGTCCAGCTCAGGAATAAGCTCAACACAAGAAGCTGCTTTTATTTTTTTGCTGGATGAGCTCCCAGGTTGGGTTCACCCTGCAATTCACTGGACTGGAGCTGGTGGGAAGGGAACATGCTCTGCTCAAGCTGAGCTGTGCAATCTGGAGAGTCTGGCATGGCATTTTAGCAAAGTTACTGGGTCTGCTTCCAGAATTCCTCCTGGGTACAGCCTGTGGCAAAGTATACAAAGCATTTTTAGGTTCTTAATCAGATATTTTCCAGAGAGATGCTTTTTCCATCCTTATCCACCAGTTACCAAATGTTTTGCCAGTGTAAGATTGTTTCAGGGACATGGAGTTGCAAAATTCCCTCTCCTCCCTTCCAGTGCCAAGCGAGTAATCAGAATTACATTTTTATGTAATGACGGGTCAGTGTTTAGGGCATCAATTAAACAAGTGCACACAAGCCCATGTATCCCCAAAACTGCTGAGAGGGGAGGTTTTTTTAATCCTTTGGGATCTAAACAAGGATCACTGCGGGGGTTTTGAGGAGTCTGACCCACTTGGTATCTGAAGCAGAGTTGCCCATACATCTGCAGCATGCCATTTTCACGTGGGCATGGGAGGCACATGGAATCCTGGAATATCCTGAGTGGGAGGCACCCACAGGGATTGTTCAGTCCAACTCCTGGCCTTGCACAGGACCCCACAATCCCACCCCGTACCTCGGGGCATTGTCCAAAGGCTCCTGGAGCTCTGGCAGGGTCAGTGCTCAGTGTCCACCTGCCTGGCATGGTTTGGTGGCTTCACAGTCCTTGCTGCTCCACACTTTTGGGACACTGTGCTCTTCTACCTGCACTGGTGTTTTCATGGGTTATGTTGTACAGGTGATGGAATCTTCTGTACCTTGCTCCACCTGTAAAACCAGAGCAGTTGCCAAAATCTGCCTTCAAGAATACCTGCAGTCAGACACAGCACTCCCCTCGTTTTTAAAAGATGCCTTGATTGCTCCCTCCTGCTAATCTCAACTCACTTAACGTTTTCATCATCTCCTGTTCTCTAAATCGTCTCAGCCTCGGTGAAAAAACACTAAATCCTACCCCATTTATTATGCAGATGATCCTATCATTGTTGCTTGATCACCCTAATTTCTGCATAAATTAGTTCCTTTGTGTAGTGTTTAAATATATTGGTTCATTTTATTTCATAGGAAGCAAGGACAGAATCTATTGCCAGACCTTTGGAGATAAATGAGGCTGAGAAGGTGATGAAAATTGCCATTAACAGCGTTCTGGTAAGCAGAGTGTTGTTTATTTGGTTGTAAAATTAAAATTTCTCTGCTGCAAGAAGGAATCGGCTCTTTTTGTCAACAGCACGGGGTAAAGAGTGCTAAAGGCGTTGCCTGTGGGTGCAGTTGATGCATCTAAGAGCTGCACTTTGCCCCTCTCTTGGGAGAAAACACACCATAGTCATATTCCCTGCCTCTGTTAGGAGCTTCACCCCAAAAGCTCTACAGGAGGGATAAAAGTGACCCAAATCAGCACAGAAATCCACACCCCAGTACCTTGTCTGAGCCCTGGGAACTCTGCAGATGAAGTCCTCCCTGGAGTGGCCGGGGTAACTCAAAAGGTGCTGCTGCCTCTGGAGCTGGGAAGCTGGGCTCTGGAGGCAGGACAGGTGAGCTGGCCCTGGCTAGTGAGTGTCCTGCCAGGGCATCCCTGTGCTTCTCGGTTTGAAGGACTTCTTGTCTGTCCTGCACTTGCCAGCACTGTCCTTGCTCCTGTGCTCAGCTTCCTGAATTTCTGAACCTTCAGCTGCACTGTGTGAGGAGGAAGTAAATGAACTCTAGTGATTGCTATCAGTTATTTACTGCAAACTGTATCAGTCCAAGTGTGTAATTACAAGGAGTGGAGGTCCAGGTTTAAACAGCCAATGGATAATCAATAGATATTCCAGGCAATCTTCCCTTGTGTCTTGCTCCTGCTCACAGCCTGTGTGAATACTTAATGTTGCTAATGTGCATTTCTTACTCCAGCTGTAGTTCTGATGCACTGACAGCTGCATGGTAGAGAGGGATTGGCTTCCTGGCAAGCAGCAGTGCCACACTCAGCTAATTAATCCTGGCCCAGTTCATGGAATGACCTGTTGGAGCTGAGCAGCACCAACACTCACTGCTGGAATTCCAGCAGTGAAGTCCTCCCTCTCCCTCCCTCCCTCGTGGGGAGATGCTCGTGGTTTCTTGAGCCTGAGCACACTGGGTGTACTCAGCTCACTGGAATCAAGTGGAATATTCCCTCTTCCCCTCCTGGCTCCTGTAGCACATGTTGAAATGTTCAAGATGCTTCCCAGATTTTGAAAAAAATGGGTAAAGCAGAACTTAGAAAAGGATGAAGATATTCAGGTATTGGAAGTTCTTTATAAAACTGACTTGTATCTTGAAGAGAAAAGAAAAATGATGGAAGCTTAAAATTCCCTTAAATAGTACCAAGAAACAAATGCATTTCTCATCTGTGTTTATTCAGAGAGAATCAGGAATCATTAAGGCTGAAAACGACCTTAATGATTGCATTAAGATATCATCCAAAAAAACCTTAATGATGCCAAAAGATAGGCTTCTTCCTGTCTTCCACTGTTTTTTCAGTGAGAAGGAAAACTAAAGTTACAGTTGTGAGGCTTTTTCCTTTGTTAAGAATGTTGGCAAAAAAATTCAGGTATTTTACATTTGTAAATGTCCAGTTAGTTCATTATCCTGGCCACGAAGAACTTTTGAATTTGCATTGCCTACTTGAGTAAACACAGATGAGATTACCCAGAACAACGCTCAGCATCTGAAAGATAAATTTGATTATTCCAGTGCCAGCCATGGTTCACCATCCTTCTCTTTCAGGAAGAAGTGCAAAAGACTAAAGACATGTTGAATAATGTGGCCTTGGATGAAGCCAATTTGGAAGCCAAGATTGAAAAACGAAAATTGGAACTGGAAAGAAGCCAGAAGAGGCTGCAGACTCTCCAGAGTGTTCGGTAAAGATCATGAACTGATTATCTACTGCAGGAAGGAGTGTGAACAGAAAGGATGGAACTGGTGCAAACAGTCCCTCTGTTCCCAGAGGCTTCTGGTGTTAACCACCAATTCAAAAACTTCCTTCTGCAGCCCTTGTTAGGATCAGATCCTCGGGGCAGTGGCACAGCCTGCCAGAAATGGAATCCCAGACTGGTTTGGGTGGGAAAGAACCTTAAAGCTCATCCCATTCCACCCCCTGCCATGGGCAGGGACACCTTCCACTATACCAGGGTGCTCCAAGCCCCAGTGTCCAGCCTGGCCTTGGGCACTGCCAGGGATCCAGGGGCAGCCACAGCTGCTCTGGGCACCCTGTGCCAGGGCCTCCCCACTCTCACAGAGAACAATTCCTTCCCAGTATCTACTCTAAATCTCTTTTTTCAGTTTGAACCCATTGCTCCTTGTCCTATCACTGCAGTTCCTGATGATGAGTCCCTTTCCTTCCTTGTAAACCCCTTCAGATACTGGAGGTCTCACAGTGTTCAGGTTCACAGTTTGGGTTGATTTCTGGCCCTTAATTAACCTGCAGGTTTATACAATCTGCAATCTGACCTCATAGTAAAAAAAAGAGGAAATATTAGACAAGGGAGTGGAGGAAGGAACGACCTGGGTTCACATCCATGTTTTGATCAGTCTCACTTTGCAGGAAGTGGATTGGGTGGGTGTGAAGCACTGAGCAGCAGCAGTGGTTTTGGGGGTCCATCAGTCAGCTCTCTGGTGTAATGACATCATCACTTCATCACACAGTCTAATTAAACTCTAATGACTCAGCACACTTTTGTAGCAAGTAAGTCCCCAGCAAAGCAGATGATTTGCCAGCCATGCTACACACTAACTTTGTGCATTTATGGAACAGCAGGATAATTAATTTCACATTGCCTTCTAAGGGGGCCGAAATGCTGCCTTTGTGCCTCTGTGAATGGAAAAGGGAGTTGTACACAAAAATCTTCTCTTGCTTTATCTGGTTTTTAGGATTGTTTCATGAGAGGCTTTGTCTTGAGCTTCTATTCTCTGAAGCAGTGTGAAACCTTAAAAACAAGAGGTTTTTGAGGCTGGTTTAGCAGACATGGAAAGGCAGCTGCGAAACCAAAATTGCATTTCAGAATTCTGTATATAGAGAGCAATGCTTATAGACTCCTAGAACCACAGAATGGCTTGGGTTGGAAGGGACCTTAAAGCTCATCTCATTCCAAGTCCCTGTGATGCCTGAGGTGGCCACCTAAAAACAGAGACTAGACAGGAGTAAGGGAATAAAGGCAGGTATTTATTTGAAGGGCCTTCAAAGGTACACCCTGGGCAGTCAAAGGCTACACCCAAGATGGACCCGGAGTCACGGGTTCTTCACACTTTTGTAAGTTTGGTTCATTTGCATATCAGGGTTAATTCTCCAATTACAACCCCAGTTAATGATGTAATTACCCTAAGTTTGCCCTCCTCTTCAGAGACTTTAGTTTACATATTTTGGGGCCTGGGACAACAAGGTGTCCTTGCAAAGCAAACCTAGAGAGGTTTGTTGTGTCTGACCAGCATGAGAGGACAGCAGCTAACAGGCCACAAGAAACTTCAGAGTTACACACCAGGCAGTGCAGGATTTGAAAAATATAAATGTTAAAACCTAAGGCATCACCTGCCATTGGACATCTTCCACTATCCCAGGTTGCTGCAAGCCCCATAAAACCTGGCCTTGAGCACTTCCATGGATCCAGGGGCAGCCACGGCTTCTCTGGGCAGATTGCACTGAGTAGTTTGTGCTTGCACTCCCCAGCCCTGCTTTCATGGATGAGTACGAGAAGATTGAGGAGCAGCTGCAGAAGCAGTACAGTACTTACCTAGAAAAATTCCGAAATCTGACCTACATGGAGCAGCTCCTGGATGATCATCGACGGACAGAGCAGGAGATGTTTGAGGTAAGGCAGTTTGGAAATGCTCAGCAGGACTGTACAGCTCGCAGATCTTGGCCTTACAGCAGAAAATGATTTAATGCCCTTCTCCAAAGCAGCACATCAGGAGTTGGTTGAGTGACTGGCAGGTGAGGGACAGGCCAGTGACTGTGGCTGCTCCTGGCCAAGCGTGACAGCACAGCTGCATTTTCTCAGTTAATGAAGTTAATGAGTGTAGTGATGCCTCTTGCCAGTCTCTGCCCTCCTGACTCATTTTCAGCTGCTGGGTTTTGTTCATGAAGAATGTTTTCAGAATTTCTGATCTTCCTTTTGCTACATACAATGCAGGTGCTTACTTTTATTGTCTGCTGGTGTCTGAGGGTTTCTCAGCACAAGACTCTTCAGTCTCCTTAAAGTATCAATGGAAACAGCCAAGAGCATCAGATGTGCTGGGATCTTCCCCCTCAAAGACTTCAGTTTTGTTTGGCAGAATTCTGCCTTCTCTTGCCTTGCTGAGTTGTATCAGTTCAGTGTGATTCTCCTCGTGGATAATCTGCATCTGTATACTGTCTTGCTCCAGACTTCTCTTTGGGTGTTTACTGGACTGCAGTGCTTTCAGCCAGCCTTTCCTTCAGCTTCCAGTAGTTGCTTGTTTTATGGTCATCCTTCTCATAGTCATTACCCACTCTGTCTTCTCTTCTTCATTGAAAACATCTTGGAGTGAACCATCTCCCATGGGGTCTTAATGCTGCTGGGTGTGCTACACCTGGAGCTACAGAATCCCAGCATCCCTGGTGTTGGGAAAGAGCTCTGAGACCATCGAGTCCAACCTGGGACCTATCCCCACTTTGTCACCCAGCCCAGAGCACTGAGTGCCTCATCCAGGCTTTCCTTGGACACCTCCAGGAACGGGGACTCCAAATCTCCCTGGGCAGCCCCGTCCAGTGTTTAACAACCCTTTCCATGAAGAAATTCCTCCTGATGTCCAACCTGGACCTCTCCTGGCACAGCTTGAGGCTGTTTCCCCGTGTCCTGTCCCTGTTCCCTGGGAGTAGAGCCCGACCTCCCCTGGCTGCCCCCTCCTGTCAGGGACTTGTGCAGAGCCACAAGGTCCCCCCTGAGCCTCCTTTTCTCCAGGCTGAGCCCCCCCAGCTCCCTGAGGCGTTCTCCAGACCCTTTTCCTTGTGCTCCAGTCCGTTCCCAGCTCCCTTCCCTTCCCTGGACCTGCTCCAGCCCCTCCATGTCCTTTCTGTTGTGAGGGGCCCAGAACCGGACACAGCACTCGAGCTGTGGCCTCACCAGTGCAGCCAATTAACCCATTGGTAATCAATGCTTCCTCATTCCACCACCACCTTTTGGACACAGGGAAAGCCATGCTGTTGAGAAGTCTTAAATATTTTGCTGCATTATTTGCTTGAGGGATAAAATATCTTTTCAAAGCTAATGCGGGCACTTGGCAACTTGTTAATCCCTGTGAAGCAGTTTCCCATCAAGCCCCCCTTTTCATAAGCACTGTCTCTGTAGAAGTTTTTTTACCTTATATCTGAAGTCAGTTCTAGCTCTCTGCTCCAGTTCTTCACCATATCCTTGACCCCCCTCAAAAAAAGTCTTCAATTAAATCATAGTCTTGAAGTGAAGCCTAAATTCTGATATATGCCTTCTGTTCAAGTGCCACTGAGACTTCACAGCCAAAGCAGAAATGCTTTGAACTAAGCTACCTGAAACTGTTTATGAATTCATGTGCAGAACTTTGTTAATGAATTGGTTTTCAGCTCTTCAGGGGATTTTTGATAAAAGATAGTAAGACAAAGAAAAAGTCTTGTCATTCACAGCTGTGCCGTGCTTAGAATATGGAGAGCACACTTTCTTCTCCTTTTTTTCTCCTTCTTTCTGTGAGACTCCTGGGACTCTACCCATATGGTTTGGCTTGTGTTTTCCTAGGATAAGCAGGGAACAATGCTTCAGCCTAGTGCAGAATTAAAACTATAAAAGCTGGTGACAAAAAGATGTCGTTTTGCTCTGCACATTTCTAACTGTTGTACCTAAAAATACTTGAAACATATAAAGGATGAGACTCTGGCCATCTCTTTGTGGGCAGGAGTGCAGTGACTCAGGTAGCCATGAGTGCTTTGCTGCAGAAGCTGTTGCTCTGGTAGAAGAAGAGGGGTGTGTGTCTCTCTCCCAGCCAAGTGTTCAGGAGTGCTGGAGGCCAAGCTGTGGTTTCAAGTCACTATGAGATGTCAGGCCTCAAAATCAAACTCCAGGACTTGGGGACTGAAAGAGGGTAAAGAATTTAATCTGGAGAGGAGAAGGCTCTGGGGAAACTTTAGAGCAACATCCAGTGCCTGAAGGGGCTCCAGGAGAGCTGCAGAGGGGCTTGGGACAGGGGATGGAGGGACAGGACACAGGGAATGGCTTCCCACTGCCAGAGGGCAGGGATGGATGGGATATTGGGAAGGAATTCTAGGAGCAACCTGGTCTCTTGGAAGGTGTCTCTGCCCATGGCAGGGTGTTGGAATGGGATGAGCTTTAAGTTCCCTTCCAACCCAAACCATTCCATGATTCTAATCTGGGTCCCAACTAAGCCAAGAGACTTGCTGGTGCACTCCTATTTCCAAACCAGGGAGGGGATGCACTGTTTAATCCATTTTGGATTAATCTCTGGCCAGCCTGGAACACGAGGATATGTCTCTCACTTCTTTCAGTCTCAATCTGCTTTTCAGGTGGTGCTTCTACACTTTGGCTACATACACTTTATGGTGAAGCAAAACTGTGGGTTATTACATGCTTTAAAGAAAAAGTTGCATGTTGTCCTACAGTTCATAATCTTGTGTCATTTGCAGAATCAACAGAGGAAAAAATAACAAGGATAATTACATTTAATCCCTTTTAACACACACTCTCTCCAGCTGTCAGAAACACTGAAAATTATGTTGATTTTTTCCCCAACCCTGATTTGTCTTTTGTTCCACCAAACAAATCTTAATTAACTTCTGCAGTAGCAGCATGAGGCAATTCTTTTATCATCACTGTGTATTTGCTAAATAGCTTGCCAGCAAAAAGCATCACCAGTGTAATTAGATTAATCCAGCACTCCCTGTGCTGTTCTGAGCCCTGATTCCTGGGCCCCTCTCCTTGACTTAGTCCATGTTTTCAGGAGTTTTTGTTCTGATTGAGAGCCTGTTGCTGAATAACGAACCTGATCTGTGCTGCAGTTGGACTCAGAGTGGTTGGGTATCCCCAGCCACCAACCTGGGCCAGAGTGCAGCTCCTAATTAGCAAAGTGATTTAAAGATTTTAATTAATTGCCACTGAGCAGTTGAGGCGCTGCAGCCCCTCCAGAGCTGGTGGTTGTGTACATTTTTAAGGTGGCTTTTTCCTGCTGTGGGCGTCCAGCCCCTTGTGGCTCCTGGTGTTGTCCTGAGCTCCCGATCCTTCGCTGGCCTGTGTCAGTGCCATGGAGCAGTGGTTGGAGGGGGAGCAGTGGGAGTCTCCTGCCAGGTGCTGGGCTGAGAAATCTGTGTTAAAAGAACTGAAGGGCTCGTGTTGAGTCTGAACCCAAGAGTTAATTGGTGATGAAGGAGCTCCTGCCGAGCACCCGCCTGTCTGATGTGGGAGCCCCGTGAAATATATGAAAAATACAAAATGATTTGTCCATTATCACCTGGAGAAGGCAGAAGTCCACACATGACTCGTCTTTGGAGTGAGTTTCTCACACTTAGAGACAAACTCTCATGCACTACTTACTCATGGATGCAAGGAATTTAAACAAAGGCCTTTTGTCTTTGCAGTTTCCTTCGCCTTCTTTACCTCTTTTATTCTCCTTCTGTTCCTTTGTGCTGTTCATGGAATTAATCCATCTTCTTGCAGTTCTGTGCCAAGGCAGGGATTTATGAGCCATGGCTCCTCAAAGATTTGGGCTTATTTTTCTGCTTTTTAAAAAGATTCAGCACACTTAATTCATTTCTGCTCTTTTTCTGAGATGGAATAGTTTTGGATGCTTAGACACAGAAATTATCACAACTTTGGCTGTTCTAAAAAACCCAATTTTCAGGGCTTTTTTAGATTTTGGGGTTGAAATTCTCTCTGGATTATAAATGAATGCCTCTCTTTTAAAGGACAACACAGACTAATACAGTTCAAAAAGGTGTTTTTGGAATTAGCTTATGTAATGCCAGAATAACTTGGCAATATCCTTCAGCATTTGCTTTTTCCCTGGAATGTGCTTATTCTTTCTTGTGCTTCTCAGAGGACACCCCAGAAGTACTTTCCTCTTCAGCTGCTTTCTCCTAAGGTATTTTCAGACTGTTTTAATGCTGTTAATGTTTAATCTCAGCTGAGGAGTGCCATGAGGTGGTGGACACAGGGATGAGGATGTTCTGAGTCATTATCTTCGGTTTGGGATTGCTTAAACTGCTTTTCTTTTCATCATTATGGGGTTTCCAAGGGCATAGTGATAGAACATGGGGAAATGGCTTTAAACTGAAGGAGGAGAGGTTTAGGTTGGATATTGAGAAGAAATCCTTCCCTGGGAGGGTGGGGAGGCCCTGGCACAGGGTGCCCAGAGCAGCTGTGGCTGCCCCTGGATCCCTGGAAGTGTCCAAGGCCAGGCTGGACAGGGCTTGGAGCAGCCTGGGACAGTGGGAGGTGTCCCTGCCCATGACAGGGGTGGAATGAGTTGAGCTTTAAGGTCCTTTCCAAGCCAAACCATTCCATGATTGGTTCTATGGACTATCAGTAAACAGTCCTTCATGGTTAATCATGAAATTCCAAATAAACAGGCTGTGATGTGACTTACCCTTTGCAACCCACCCTCCCCAAATAAAATCCCTTCTTCATTAAACTCTTTTTTATCACAGCTTCTGAATATGCACAGAATAATAAATAGGGATATCTGAGTTCTGCTCCACTCTGAGGTACCCCTTGGTTCTACTGCTTTTTTCCCTGACCTATCCCTCCCAAGTACTAAATCCAACATTCCCCCTGTTGACAGCTGTTTGCTGCCATAGCCAGCACAAGGGTAACGTGAAAAGCAGCTGGTTACAGTCTTTAGTCTTCTAACTAATGTGCATTTGAATCATGAGTGCTTTCAACATTTTACAGGTGCCAGGAGAGCACTCCTGGTCCAGCATTGCTGAATTGTGTGGAATATCAGATGTAAAAGTAAGCACAGGCTGCTAAACTGGTGATTGCTTCTATGTTGGCCTTTAGTCCAGCATACAAGGGTGACAATATTGGTGCACTGAGACACAGAAACCAGAGGGGAAATGTGGAAAAAATTAGAGCAGGGGGAAGGGAATGCATAGGGAGAGAACAGGGCCAGTGG
Organism: Platysteira castanea; assembly: GCA_013397175.1. NCBI lineage: Eukaryota > Metazoa > Chordata > Aves > Passeriformes > Platysteira > Platysteira castanea. Next base: position 27,029 of record VYXC01008146.1, read on the forward strand.
AGTGTAGGAGAAAAGGGCAAAAGAAATTATTGGCTGAGAAATGATGATCACAGAAAAGAGAAGCTGGAGATAGAGAGAATGTGGGAGGGCGTGTGGAGAGTGCAGTAGGGAAGATGGAAATGTTCTGTGTGCATTCACTCCACTGAAATAAAATTCTGCAGTCCCCTGCCAATACCGTGGCAACTGCCCAGAGGCAGGACATGCCCACCTGCTCCTGGGGCTCTGGTGATCCTGCCTCCCATTAGAGCTGCGGGAGAACTTTTTGGGAAATGAAAGCAGTTGAGATCAGTTCAGCTGATCTCAGTCAGATCGCCTCAGTGCTCAAAGATCCATGTTTTCACAGGGATTGTCTTGATATCTGATGTGCCAGGTGGGTGACAAACTTGCCTTAGGATCCCAGATTTGGGGTCATTTGACTCACAGCCTCAAATTCTTCAGGTCTGACAGACTCTGAGGCTCATTTTATCACAGAGCTAGAGATCAAACAAGAAATTATTGAATCCCAAATCACTTACAGGCTTTTCTGAGCATTGGCAAAATTCATAAATTCATAAATTCATAAAGACGCTCTCACACCCCCTGAAGGGGTAAACAGGTTCCTTGTGCCTCAGGGCTTGGTGCTGTGGTTGGATGTGACCCCCCTGTAGAGGTTGCTCAGTCTGGCTCTTTCTTGCTGCTGTTACAGATCTGTGCTAATTCTTTTATAAATTAAATACTCTGCACCTGGGGAAGGAACACAGAGAGGATCTGCTGAGTTTTGCAGCCAGGGTGAGTTTCTCTGTCATGACAGCCGTTGTTTCTGTGAAGTGTGAGATGTAATGGCTCTCACTGACAGCACGGCTTGGAAATCCACGGATGACTGTCAGAAAGAGAAATCAGAACTGTCTGATCTCTAATATTTGGTTCTTAACTTGTCTCACTGAATTTCTTGTGCAGTGGCTCCAGTGGAGGAGCAATGCATGAGAACAGTCTCTAGTGCATTCCAAAGTGCTGCCTTGTAGGTTTTACATTTTCTCTTTATCCAGCTTCGTTTGGGAGGAAGATGAATAAATGTAAGGTTCTTATTATGGTTTTCCTGCCTTGCCTTTGCATTAGCCTTTTGAATATTCACAAAGACTTTAGATGTCTGAATTATGTGTAACAGAAATCACTTGAAATTCACTCAGAATAGGAAACAATCAGATTACTTGAAACAATACTTATCAAGAAGATCAGTTTCTATATTTCTCCAGAGATCAACATTTAAATCATTGAGAAGCATTTAAACAGGTGATTGTTTGAAAGAAAAACCTAAAATAACTCTTAATTTGGGACTGATGTTTGGTGCTTTGCACCAGATGACGTAAGTAGGTAGTGTTAAAATGATGTATAGGAAATTGAGGAGGTTTATGCTCTGCTGCAGGTACTTAGTGGGGAAAAGGAGCTGTGAGAGTGGCATTTTGATTTGCATAAACATGCATAATCTCATCAGGTGCAAAACAGCGAGGTCTGAGTCTTCAAATAGGAAGATAATTCTCAGTTTTCTGGCTGCATGAAAGCAATTCCTAGTTGAGTTCTGTGAAATGTGCAAGTAGGGCACTGCACGTGTGAGAGGTGGCCCTCTGGGATGAATGTCCTGGCAGAGGCCTTGGCACGGGCTGGCAGGGGGAGTCAGTGCCCTGTGCAGTCCCTGCCTTCTCCTCCCAGAGCTCTGGGACACTGTCGGGATCCTTTGGAGAGGATTGTGGTGTTGGGGTAACCCGTGGGCCCAACTCTGCATTTCAGCTGCTTTGCAGCAGGGCCCAACAGCAGCAGCAAGGAAAGTTAAGAAATCCCAGGACAAACTGCACACCTTTCTGCCTTGGGGCTGGGATCATTTCCATTCCCATTTGGACTTACACTGAGTGTGATGTAGTTCCAAAATCAATGGAAACCTCCCTTGTAGGCCACTACGTGGTAAGACTCTCCTGTTTTTTAAATTTGCTGACCTGGAGAGCTGTGAGTCTGAGTCTCCTACTCAGGCTTTGTCCCATCTGTGAGAGGACTGAGGAGGAACCTGCCCTGGTCAGAGCCTGGCCTGTTAAGCAGGGTCTGACTCCCCTTGGCAGTGCCACATTCCCTGGAAGTACCTGCTGGTGGCCACCTTCTACTGGGGAACTTCAGAGTGCATCCTGCATCTCAGCTCCTCAGCCACGAGGGTGTTTAAACCAACAGCTCCAGTTTCTTAATGCACAGAGTAAACTGGAGTGAAGCTATCCTGTGTCCCTGCTATTCTGTGGAGAGGAACAGAGCTATGGAAACCAGAGAAGCAGGATGTGGAAGGTGAAACCTGCTGGTGTTGTCCATTGCTGGTTGCCCAGAAATGATTTAGCTGCTCTTTTGTGTTAAAGAATCAGAGCCTGATGCATGAACAGTGCTGGAAGCAGTGCTTGTCATCCCCTTGCTAAATGTTTGTCTGCATCATGGCTCATCTGCACTTCCTTCTTCTCCACCCCACCACAAGGAGATGTTTGAAAATAGTTTTATTGCAGTCATCTAAGGAGCAGGTAGAGCAGCGTCCTGGCGAGCAGGAAGTAGGAGTGCAAATGTTTTCAAGCTGGAGAAATGGTAAAAAACAGGTTTGTGATTCCTGAACTTGGGCTCTGACAAGAGTTAGAGAGAGGCTTGATGGTGCTGCCACTTAACTTGGGTGGGAGATCAGGAGTAAACTGAAGTGTGTGTCAGCCCCCTGGTGAAGAGGCTCTTGCTGTGAGAAATGGGGGCTGTACTGGGCTAATTGATCTCGAGGTAGAAGGCAGCAGAATCCATTATCAGTTCCTGGAACCCTCGAGTTCACCAAGAACAGCTGCCCTTTAATACAGTAAACACTCTCTTTGAAAAGTGTGAATAATCCTGACCCCCTTGGAACACTTGAGCTTTGTGACACAGGCAGAGTGTCACAAATTCAGGTGTTGGAGTCTGGCCGGGGTGAGGCAGTGACTGCTCTGGTGACCCAGACACTGCTGTGGTTCCGACTGTCCAGTCAGTGGTAATTTGGATGATGATTTCTTCAGGCACTGCAAACTGACCCCAGGTTTACACTGCAGAATTGTACATTAATTCAAACAAATTACACATCCAAACAGTATCACTTACAAGCTTGTTACAATAAAAATGTAATCCATGAAGGGAATGTTCAATGAGCTGTTACTGAGTCGTTAGAATTCATCCCTTCCACAAAAGCAAACAGGAAAAATGGAGAGTTGTCCTTCTGGGAAATTTGCATTGTATGTAATGCTGAATACAGAACACATCTGATCCAGAGGATAAAGTCCTGAATTTGTGTGTGTCACTGCTGACTTGAAGCTCCTTGTATGAAAGTGTGTCTGAGAAGACACAATAAAGACGCTCTCAGGCCTGCCAGGTTCAGCAGAAAGGAAGGAAAGAATGACCTTTATTGTTTACATTATTTTATTTTTATACACGTCCCAGCTCCACAAGGGATTGGAGAGCATGTCACTTCCTTCTCAATCTCACTGGAGAAGAAAGGTGCTCATCAAAGTTGTTTTATTACAAAAGGAATGAAAAACAGAAAATACCGTTAAGTAAACAGTGGCTATTATTTACATGAATTTGTGTGGAAGAATTTGATTCTAAGGTTAAAAACAGAAGGCTTACAAAAACCAGGGCAACATGAAAGGATTTTGACTGGAAAATTCTGGGCAGAAAATGTTAGTCTGGATCTCTTTTTTAATTTCTTTCCTTAGTTCTGTTTAGATTTCTCTCGGTGCTGGCAGATGATTTAAAGGCTGTGGCCTGCACTGGTCTCATGCAGCCTCTGCCAGTGCCTTCCCAATCCTTTTGTCTTCTGTGTCTGCCCAGTCCTCCTGAGCTGTGCCCTGCCATGGACAGTCACACAGATCCTCAGCAGAGAGCTCAGTGCTGGTTCCTTGCATGTTCTGCTCCCTTGGCTCTGACCTGTGGTTCCTGGATGGGTCAGGAGTATTTTTTACCACACAGAATGGTTTGGGCTGGGAGGGGCCTCATGGAGGGCAATGGGCAAGGGCACCTTCCACCAGCCCAGGGTGCTCCAAGCCCCTCCAACCTGGCTTTGAAACCAGCACAGCACAGCAGTGCAGAGTATTTGAGTATTTGGAGAGTTTTGAGTTGGGCTTTGTTTGTTGTCCTTTGGGGTTTTTTAAATAGAAAACCAGTCAACTAAATAAATCACTTTTAAACTTGCACTCTTGGTCAGTGATTGACAGATTCATTCTGTTCCAAGCAAGGTCAGATGTGGCATCAGACTTTATCCAGTGCAGTCCTGAAAGCCTCCAAGGACAGAGACTGTGCAGCCTCTTTGGGCCAGCTGTGCACTGTTTGATCATTCCAATAGAAAACATGTACTGTGCACAATAGAAGTGCTGTAACCCGTGCAGAAAGGTTTCATATTGCATCAAAAGCCACTCCAGAGTCGTGCCAGGGGGAGAATTACTCATTTACTGTGTGAGGATACGAGGGGAGAGGGGAGAGCTTAGAGAGAGGCCAAGAGAGTTCACACAGAGCTGAGCAGGGCACCCAGGTCAGGAAGCACATCCCACAGGCTGAGAACAATTACCGAGCTGCCATTCCCCACCCTGAACAATCTCCTTGTGTTGTTTCCCAGAGGGAAGGCGTTGATGTCTGGCTGAGACCTTCCTGCTCAGTCTGTTCATTCCAGAGGAGCTGCCCTGCCTCAGGTCTCAGGATCTGCCTCTCAGCCTCAGGCTCTGGAGTGTGCTGGTCCCTTCCAGCTCCAGTTCATCTGTCGGTAGTGCGGTGCTGGGGCTGGATGAAGTCAGGACTTGCTAAGTAATCATGGGGGCTTTAGGAAGAAGTGTGTGAGAAGTGTTAAACCAGTCTGAGTTAAAAATAGGTTGCTGCAGGTTGGTTTTGAATGCACTTCACTATCTGGCTCTGTGTAGCCTGAGCTGGTGTCACTGAGAGCTGCACTGGTGTATCCTCAGCCAAAAATTCCATCTTTTCCTGTCTCTGCCTTCTGCTGCTCGTGTGACCCCACGTGAAGGCTCTGCTGGACACCTTTCCCACACATCCCCGATGGAAGTTTTCCTTCATAAAGACTTTGCCCCAAAACAAAGTTATCATAGCTGGCAATAGGACAAAGGGAAATGGCCTCAAGTTGTGCCAGGGGAGGTTCAGGTTGGATATCAGGGAAAATCTCTTCCCAGAAAGACATTGGGACAGGCAGTGGTGGGGTGACCATCCTTGGAAGCATTCAGAAAACAAGTGGATGTGGCACTTGGGGACATGGTTAAGTTGACAAGGTTGGACTTGACCTCAGAAGTCTTTTCCAAGCTTCATGATTCTGTCGTTCTACGAAAACGCGTGCCAGGTTTTTTTACTCTGATTGCTTTCCTTGATGAAACATTGCCCTCACATTAGAAAGCATTTGTGTTTCCCCCTAATTTTCCTGATAGCATGAAAGACGCTCCGTTAATTAACATGTTTGTCCTTGAAAAAATAAACCTTTCAAGGAACTTCTGAGGTGTTTTTGTGACTTCTCTTGATGAAAGTGCCCTTCAGTAGTGATCTAACAGGTCTAATTGATTATTTTGATAAATGTGAGCACTGGAGCTGGTGTGCCAGAATTTATTAGGAGACACCACGTTTCTGTATTCCCTGTGGGATCAGAGCCGTGCCCACTCTGATTCCTCCTGTTGTGTTTCCTACAACGGATGTACTTGTGTCCAGGCACATGAGATGGGATCCCACTTGTTTTGCCTTCACAAGGAACATTCCAGAGCCTGTTCACAGTGCCCTGTTTCTTGTCAAGATCATCACCATCATCACCATCATTCCCTGCCAGACCTCATTCAAAGCCCTGCCCATAGCTGAGCCAGCCTGATGGTAGAGGTTCTTCTGCCCCACTGTTCCCACTGTTGTATCTCTCTCACCATTCCTCAAGAGAATAAAAAGGAGCAAACCCTGCAGCATTGCAGTCAGGTCTAGTCAGACATTACTACACCTGTGTTCCCATTCAGAACATGAGTTTTGGGTGAGGTATTTAACAGTAGTCCAGCATCCAGGAAACATCATCTCTGCTCTTGAAGAACAGCTCCAGGTGGGTTGGTACCTCATGTTTCCATGAACTTTAGTCCCTTTCCCGTTGTCCTGGGCAGATTTCCTGTCATTGAGAGTTGTCACATTCTCGTCAGGCACCTGGTGATTTCTCCTCATCCTTTATCTCCCTCCTGCTGAATGAGTGGCCACTCTCTTACCAAAACCAGCTGCCTCAGTGTAGCAGGAGCTGATCCCGGGTGCTTTGTTCTGGGACAAAGGAGGGAGCAGCTGCCCAGGTGAAGTCAAGGTGAGCTGAGCCCTTCAATCCAGCAGTAAATTGGTTTCCTTCAAGGGTCCTCCAGAGCAGTGAGAGCACTGCAAATCACTCCAGAAAAAAACAGAAGGAAACATTGTTTACCCTTGCTAAGATGAAAACATTAGACCTAGAGAGATTTCTGGGATTGGGAGTGTGTCTGAGAACAAAAGGAATAGCTTAGGCAAAAATTTGAAATGCTCAATCCAAATGCAAAAAGTCAGTGAGCTCCAGTTGTTGTCCTGTGCTTTTGTACTTATTCCCTTCCTATTTCACCCACTTCTTTCCCTTTCCTTTCTACTTAGTGGTAATTGTGTCTGCCAGCTGGCTGCAGGGCATAAATTCTTGGTATTCAAGATCCTGCTGGTGTTTTTAAAAAAATCTTAAAGGTTAGCCAGAAAAAACCACAAAAAACCAGAAAGCTGAGCTATTTTAAATGATCAAATACTGCATCATTCCTATTCTTCCTGGTTTTGAGCTGTCAGACGTGCTGCTTTGCAATCTGCAGGGGCAGAGTTGTCTTCAGTCTCGCGATTTCTCATGAATTCCAGCCTGATGTTATGGTTTAAACCAAGACTCGGGACCATCAGGTACAGCAAAAGGACTGGGATGAAGGACTGGCAGTCCAGTCAGTCATGTGGCTTATCCAAATCCTGGATCACTGGCCTTAAGGCAAACACTGAGTCAGTGGCAGGGCAAGTTTTCTGTGGGTCTGCTGGGGGATGTTCTCCATGGCCTCTGTTTAAAAACAGAATAACCCCAACCACCCCTCCCAGCCCAGAGCCTGCCCACTGGAACTCAGCCTTGCTGTTCTACTTGTGCAGAGACCAAGAGATCAGAGCATATTAAAACATTCTGACACATTTTATTGCAAAGACTTTCACAGGTATTAGGTGGAAAATCCAGTTAAAGAAGATTGAGATGCTGAATATCTGTACTGTCTCATTCAAACTCTAGTCTACAAAACCCAGACATTTCTCTTGAGTGGAGTGTGCTGGACAGGTAACATTTTTGTGACAACGGAAAATGGGCATGAAGAAAGCCCAGCTGATTGTAAACATAAGTGAAACTTATTTAATTTGAAGCCTTTGTGTGTCAGCAGAAGGGCTCTGCGTTTCCTGCTGCTCGTGGCTGTGTGAGCTCTGTGTGGGCTGTGTGTGTCACCAGACCAAGGTGACCAAGGACACCTGAGCCCCTGTGCTGAGAGCCAGGGACAGGTCACCGGCAATGAAAAGTCATCCGGACCTGCTGTGAGGAAACTTTTGCTCCCTTTGGACGTGCAGCCAGTGGAACAGGGTGCCCGGGCAGGTTATCAGTGTCCCCCGTGGGGATCTTTAGGACCCAGCAAGCTGCAGCCCTGAGCACTGTGATCTGATCCCATTGCTGGTCCTGCGTGGAGCAGGAGGTTGGGCTGGGACTTGGGAAGGTCCCTTGGAGTCGGGGTTTTTCCGGGGATCTCAGTGTCAGCAGCAGAGCCCTGCTTTGCTGCCCATTTCCCTCAGCTGTTTGCAAAAATGACTCCTTTGGGCAGATTTACACCCAGGAGAGGCTGCATAACATATGAGGCAGAGGAGGAGAATTTCTATCTGGCTGCCCCTAAAGCAGGATTTTGAGCCCCAACAATCCCTGGTACCCTGAAAGGCTTGGGAGTCCCTCTGGAGGGGCAGATTGGTTTGGATTTTGGGTTAATTGGTACTTAAATTGTGTTGATTTGACGCTGTGGTTCCCCACTGGGAGCTGCCACTTCATGTGAGTAAAATTCAGTTGTAGAGGACGGTCCAGAGAGCATTTGGCTCCTGCAGCTCCTGCTCTTTGTTTGCTGGAGGGATGAACAGGGGGTTAAATAGTGGCTCCATCCAGCATCCCAAGGCACTCAGGCCATTGCGTGTGGGAGCTGCGCGAGCACAGGGCACATCTCTGTTTTCATGGATCTGTCACCCTGCCACGCTGCAGGGGCGATGTCACTCTTGGGCCGCCCCCGGGCCCTGGTACAACACTGAGGGTTGAAGGAGCCCCTGCAGCGTTCCAGCCCATCACCCCCAGCTCTCGGGCCCTGTCACGGCTCAGGAGCTGTGGATCACACTTGGGTGCCCAGCCTCAAGCAGGAAAACATCTCTGATGATCACAGGCTGGGCTTTGCTGAGCTGCCATAAACCACGTCTGCCAAGGTGTGTGATGTGGGGGCAGTGGTGTCAGCATGGGAGGTAGAAGCTGCTCAGGCCAAAAAAAAGCAGCTTTGATGATTGCAGGCATTCAAAACCTTAAAAAAAAAAAAAAAAGTGATAAATTCTGTTTACTTTCTAGATTTTTGATTTGCCATCCCTTCTGCTCCTTCTTTGAAGATGTCACTTGTTAAGAACAGTAACCAGCAGTTCACTGATTTGACTGATTTGGAGCTGCCCTTTAAAAATATTTTCTGTTGCTGCAGTTTTTGATGAGCTTTTGCAGGACGTGGCAGTGATGGAGCCATGGGCTGCTGGAAGGGAGGATGCACAGGCTCAGCACATCCCTTGGGCTGACAGTGGCATTTGACCAGCCGTGCATCAAGTTATTCAGAAACCTAAACCAGCAGAAAAACAACATTTTTCCTGCCAGTTAAGTGTCTGGGCTGGCTTGCAATGAGATCAGCTGAGCTGCTGGCAGCAGCACAGGTGAAAGGCTGGAGGAAAGGGGGAGAAGTGGCTCATCTGTGTGGGTAAACATTCTTTCAGCCTTCATTTCTCTTGTAGTTTAAGTTCATAAACCCCATCTTCTTAGCCCTGCTGTTTTCCCCAGAGGCACAGCACCCCATCCTCCAGTCAGGACCTTGGGGAGGCACATGCTGAGCTGCAGTGGAGAATTTGCCTGGCTTAATTTTGTTTTGATGGATTAGTTTGCAGCAAGTTCCTTTTGTGTCACTGCACAAGTGCTTTTCTCAGAGCTGGAGAGCAGGAGAAGGGAAGGAGCAGGGAAGCAGGGCAGGGGAGCTGCTTATTTGTCTAAATTGGAATTGCCAGCTTCAGCTGTCGTGGTGTGTGCCTGGAATTAGAGTGCCAGGCAATGATTATGTCTGTGCTGATTATTTCACTGCTCTGTGAACATTCTAAACGTGCTTCCTGGGCTTATGAATTTGTCCCCGTGACATCTGGGAAATGTCCTTTTCTTTTATCCTGTTTTGTCCTTTCTTTGCCGTGTGGGCTGCACCAGCCACTGGGGCTGGGATTCAGGCAGGGGATTGATCCCTCAGGGAGGCTGCACTGGGAAGGTGTGCAGGGGCTTATTTAAATCACTGACTGTATTTAAACCTTAGGACTGGCTGGGAGGAAGAGGTAAAGATAAAAATATTAGCAATTGTGAGGCTCAGTGAGGAAATACTGGGACACACTGATGCAGAGGGAGGCCTTGGGTGGCCTTGGAAACACTGTTAGCTAGAGACCTCTGAAAATTTTGCCGCAAGTCCACACATGTTTCGATTTTCATCATCTTTGAAAAGCCTTTGCTGGCACTGAGGGGGTGGAGAATGTTCATCATGAAGAAGGAATTTATAAGGAAGGGCAGTTTCCTCCATGGAATATTTTAAATGTTCTGAATCTGCATGAAACCAGTTAAAAACCATGCTTGTGTCTTTCCTCCCTTGTTTTTGCAGGAATTAGCTTCTCCCTGCAGAATTCACCCATCAGTTTGGACGTTTCAGTAGTTCTGGTGATGCAGGTTGCTGCTGGAGGGTCTCATTTGGTGGGACTTGGCATCCTGACCTTTCTGCTTTATCCCCCTGGACGCTGTCACACCTCCTTCAGTTTTGCAGGGTTATTCCTTTGGTCCCAAGGATCCGTTAGCAATATTCCTGGTATCCATGGAGCCCCTGTTAGCACTGAGAGTTTGTAGAGCAGACAGTTTGTGTGGTTGTCCAAAGCAGATTCCAGATCAGGATTTATCCCCTTGAGAGAGGCACTGAGCTGGGTTTCTCTCCAGGTGCATCACTTGGAAACATCTTCCATGCGAGCTTTTCCAGAATGGATTTCAATTCCCAGGACAGGTATTTATGCCAAGTTGTGTTGGATCATTCCAGTCTGTCCCCAGGCCTCTATTTCCAGCAATTTCCTCATGTGCTGGGTGGGCCTTGGAGGTTCCTTTCTCAGCTTCCATACTTCTGGAAACACATTTCCACATCAAAGTGTGAACAGGTTGGGCTCCATTCAACCACTTTCAGGTGCTCTTCTTACTTTCTTCCCTCTGTCCCATGGATATTCCAGCTGAATCCACGTTTCCTTCTCACAAGTGCAGTGTAAGTGTGGAGATCTGATCACATCAGAGCAACTGGTTTTAATTAGAATCATATTTTGCGTAGAAAAATCAAAGGCTCAGAAAAATCTTCTTTCAATCCACAATTAATTAACTTTCCTCTGCCTGACTGGAATTGAAGAGACGAAAATTAGCAAAATTTGTGGCTAAATCTTCTATCAGCTGTTGCCACCTGTTCATATTGTGGGTTCTGTCTGTGCCTGATTCTGTGCATTCATATCTTACCTACTCTATCATCTTCAGTTTGCTATTCACCATTAGCATGACCCAAATTAAGGCTAAATGTCATTAAAAATGGACTAGAAAGGTCCCATTCTGTGGTTTTTCAGTGTCAGTGACCATTTGGTTGGTTCTCCTTTGCACTGCAGTGTGGTATCATAAATACATGGCTGTACTTTCCCAGCTTATTGATGGGGTTGTTTGCTCCAGTTTTGTTTGCATGCTTGGAAAGGTGTGGATTCTTTCTGGTTTGGATTTGTTAGGACGTGCTGTCATTTCACCAGTTCTGGTGTTTAATGGACTATTGGCTGAAAACAACTACCAAAGCCTGCTTTTCAAACCACCAGCAGTCATGTTCTGTGGGATGAAGACAAATAAACTCATTTTCCATGAGATAAGTGATGTTTCACACAGTGGGGATGTAAGGTTGATTTTCAGTGCGTTGGTTGACCTGGGCTTTGTATCCTGACCCTCCCAGTCAAAGTAAGCAGGAGCTTCAAGTTTCAAATCAGACCTATTTTTCCATAAAATATTTTCAATGCTGACATTTTCTAGTCCCATTCTACCTGTGGCAGCTTTTCCAAGGCAATTCTTTTCTCCTCTTGCAGGAAGCAGCCAACATGTTACGTCTTATTCAGAACAGGCTGAAGGAGGAGGAGCAGCACCTGCTCAAGAGTGGAGGTAAGTGGGATTCCTTCAGCTCTTGTAGCAGCAGAGGAGCTGCTAAGTACTGGCTACTCCGTGTGTAAGTGTCCACCTCCAAGGGGATGTGGGGTGATGACAGAGTCAGCAGGCAGGGTTAGAAAAAGGGGAATCATGACAACTTTACCAGGATAGCAGTGAGACAGGGAACAAGACCTCTGGGAATGTTCCCCTGCCTTGCCAGTTCTACCTGCAGAGCTGAGGAATGGCCTCAGTCAGCCACGGAGTGCTGGGCAATGCAGGGAGCAGTTCTGGCTTCGTTTTGCTGCTCCCACCTCTCCCTGGGCTGGCTGGGGACAGACTTGTCCCAGCACCAGGGGGTTGCTGGTTTGAGAGCAGACTTGGGCAGAGGCTTCTCTCAGCCAAATGCTTCCTGGAGATGAGTAGTGCTGCTGGTTTGTGCCTCATCACACACATGCTGGGGTGTCCTGCACAGCCAGAGTCCTTTCTGTCCCCAGTTTCTGTCCTCAGCACTTGCCTGCCACAGTGCATGGCACAGAGCTTGGTTCTGTGTTCAGAATGATTCTTTATGACCCGGGTCAGAACTTAGCCCAGATGAAAACTCACAGCTTAAAATCCTCTGTAAGATCCTCAGTCTTCTCAAGGGGATCCACATTTGCCTCCCTGCATTTGTTTGATTTTAGTGTACCTGCAAAATGGGAATGCAAATCAAATTTGGGGGTTTTTTTCCCTAAACTTCTTCTTAATTAATTAGGATCAGAAGGAAATTAACGACCTCTTGAGGCTCTGTAGAAAGCTCACAAACCAGATACTGCTCTTTTTGAGCCAAACACCAGAACTTCATCATGAACTACCCATGTGAATTTAGTACTGCAATCTGTGCATTTTTATTTGATACTGGGAGAAACTAGAAGGAAAGTTAATTCTCAGGATCGGAGGGAGAGTTAATGGAAGCTGAAATTGAGTAAAGACATAAAAGTTGCACTTCACAGTTTGTTTGGTGTCTGAGATTTTCAGAGCAAACTCATGAAAGAGGAAATTCACTGATTACTGATTTCTGCCCATCTTTGATCTCGTATCAGCGAGGTAAAGAGTGAAGAAGTTGTAGCTGAAATATAGGATTTGTAATACAAATTACAAGAATGTGGAATTATTTCAAAGATTTATTTGAGTGAAAATGTCCAAATCCTGCTCCCTGACAGTTTTTGGGGTAAAAAAGTTCAAGAAGAGAACATCAACCATCAGTAACTGGCAGTGTGAGGTATAACATGAAAATCTGTTGCCCTGCATTGCCCTTGTCTGTGGATTTTTACTTGGAAAACTGTAATGTCATTTTGCATCTCTGAAAGAAAAGGAACTTTGCCTTTTAGTGACTGATTAAACTGCCACCTAAGAATGTGATTATTACTTTTAATGACCTCAAATATTACCATAATACATCTTAATTCAAGTACCTAATTGTCATAATTAGTATTTATTCTACTGAGAAGAGCACCAGGATCCATTTGCCAGAGCTGGCTCATTTATTGACTGTCCCATCACGTTGGCAAATCGAGTCATCTCTGTCAGCTCCACCCTGCCTTGGTCTGTGAAAGTCTGCAGGGGTGGAACTAAGACAGGAAATTTGGCTCTCCGGGGCTGTTTTCCAGTCAGGAGCACAGAGGTTAATTAATGGAATGTTGTAAAGCTCCCCAAGACCACAGTCTGCTCACACTTAACAACCTGGGCTCTCCCCTTAGAGCAGAGCCCCCTCTCCTCGTCTCGTTATTAATTAAATGCTGCCCTTTAAACGATTCAAACCCAAGAGATTTGCTTTGGTGAGAGAGTGCAGAAGTCGGTGACTCACATGGCACAGTTTGTTTACAGAGCAGTTGTGTTAATCCCAGGATCCTCATCACAGGAAAAATGCACGTTTGGCACACGAGGAAACAGAAAGAGCAGCAGAATGGGCTGAGCATCCCTGGGCAGCTGTGCCTGCCCACCCTCCCCCGGGGCAATTCACACCTGAGGGATGGAGTTTCTGCTGGAGGGGATTCCCAGGAAACCTACAGCTGGATGTGGCAGTGATTTTATCAAGAGTGCTGTGGGCCTGGTGAGGAAATGGTGTGAGGTGCTGCAGCCCTGAGCCCTTCAGCCTTCCAGCTGTTTGGATTTTGGGTGCTGCACGCTCCTGAGAGAGGATGTGCCCTGTAGTGAGCCAGTGACAGGGAAGGACTTCACCATCAGAAACATCTTTCTGAAGTAGGTTTTTGAAGGGAAAAATATTTCATAGAATCCCAGACTGCTTTGGGTGGGCAAGAACCTTAAAGCTCATCACATCCCACCCCTGCCATGGGAAGGACACCTTCCACTGTCCCAGGCTGGTCCAAGCCCCATCCAGCCTGGCCTTGGGCACTGCCAGGGATCCAGGGGCAGCCACAGCTGCTCTGGGCACCCTGGGCCAGGGCCTCTCCACCCTCCCAGGGAAGAATTCATTCCCAATTTCTTGTCTAAATTGACCTTCACTCCTTGTCCTGTCACCACAGACCCTGCAAAATACTTCATTATTCCGCTTACATCTTTGAGTAATGCCCCCCACACAAAGCAAGGTGGTTTTATCTGAAGTTTTATTCCATCTTCAGTTTGTGTGGAAACTTAGAACTTTGTTGTCTGGGCCTTCAACCCAGCAGACACCAGGATGGTTGAAGTGGGCCCTGCTCTGACTTGGCCTTGTTCATGGAACAGGTTCTGGAGATGAAGGGATGAGCTCCTGTGCTCAGTGGAAGGTGGGCAGGCTGGCCTGGTTCTCCCAGTATCCCAGGACTCCCTGGCTGGCTCTGGAATGTTGGGGTGCTGGAGTGAGCTTCCTTGGAACAGGTTCATTGCTTCCTCCTCAGAGGGGTCACAGGGGCAGTGCCCCTGCCAGGAACAGGGCAGGTTCTCTCACTCTCTTTACCCCTGCGAGCTGCAAAACACTTAATGAAGCTTTTCTAACAGCGTGGGCTGGCAGGTGGTGATAAATTTGTTCCCATTAACTGATAAAAGTCAGCGTCCTCTCTGCCCTGCGAGCACTGTTACCTTCACCTAGCACATAATTGATGCAGCTCTCGCATTGTCTGGATCCCCTGACCTTATCTCCTGCTAATTTGGTAAGAAGGGTTCCAAATTAACACTTCATTTCTCCCTGCAATAAAGTTGCAGGCGTTTTGGACAGCTCTCAGTTGAGTTTCAGGCTGAGAAGCCTAAATCCTGTTTCTCATAAAGGAGAGCTGTGGGATGGAGGGTAAATTGTGCAGGTCTGTGCTAAGAATGTAGAAAAGTCCATGGATTTGTTGTGGACTTCACATAAAACTGGCAAAATTATTTAGTAGTGTTGATGAGTCTGGTTCTTTTTGCTTCTGCTGCCACACATTGCAAATCATTTTCTCTGTCTGACAGCAACTCCATAAAACCACTGAACTAAAAAAAAAAAAACAAAAAACCAACACTAAATTGTTTGAAAAACTGTTCTTAAACAACATAAAGGTTTTGAACTCTAGCTACAGATCAGGCTCTGAGTTTTATCTGCCTGATGAAAATACACACAATTAAGTATTTGCAGCAGTATAAAAATGTCTTTTGTGCTGAGCAGGGAGGAAATTGCTGTTATTTTTCTAATCTTTGCTTCGCAGAAGATGCTTTTAGAGAAGCTGATCCAGGCTGTGGTGTCTCACACATCTCCTGCCCCTGTGCCACATCCAAGGCTGGTGCCAAGTAACAAATCCAATTGCCTGAAACTCAGAGCTTGGTTTCCTTGTTAATGGCAAAGTGCCTCTTAGTGTTTTAGACACTGCTTGGATGAAGGCTGTACAGAGCTCCTGTCAGGTGTGGTACTGGATGCTCTGGTCCTGGATTGTGTGAGAGGAGAGGCCAGGGAAGGTCACTGACCACGGCAGAAATTCACTTTATTTCCTCAGGTTCATCCAAAATTGCAAAAAAACTTCTTCGAGCAGAAAGGACAAGTCAAAATGTTTCTAGACTGAAATCGTTTTTCAGACTCACCAGCTTATTGCAGTTACAGATCTTTCTTTTTCACTTTTTTATACACTTTTTCCAATGCATTTTCTCACATTCTTCAAGAACTTTTTATCGATGTAAAAGCAGACAATGCAGAATCCCAGACAGGATCCCAGACTGGTTTGGGTTGCAAGGGACCCCAAAGCCCATCCAGTCCCACCCCCTGCCATGGCAGAGACACCTTCCACCATCCCAGGTTGCTCCAAGCCCCAGTGTCCAGCCTGGCCTTGGGCACTGCCAGGGATCCAGGGGCAGCCACAGCTGCTCTGGGCACCCTGTGCCAGGGCCTCCCCACCCTCCCAGGGAACAATTCCTTCCCAATATTCCATCCATCCCTGCCCTCTGGCACTGGGATTCCCCCTTGTCCTGTTACTCCAGGCCCCTGTCCAAAGTCTTTTTCCACCTTCCTTGTAGGAATATATATGAACTATATTTTTTAAAAAGTAAAATATTTTGTCTTGAAAGTATAAAAAGTAAACCCTTTGAATTTTTAAAAATATGGCCAGTGCTGTGCCCAGGATTAATTTAAATATGCAGAAGCATTTGCTGCAAAACTGAATTTGTCATTGACTCTGCCACTTTGTGCTGTGCTGCTCCAGTCAGTCCAACCTGCATCCTCTGGCTTTGTCTGTAGAATGAGTAAACATCCAATTTCCTCAGCATTTGGAAATCTGCACTACTTGAATCTTGTTCAGCAGTGAGCAGAGGCTTAACTGATGCTCCTGGGTGCAGCCTTTCTACTCCAGAGCTGATGCTTTAAAATCTGACAGCAGGCAAACAGAAAGCCCCATTGCCACAGCTGTGGGATTTGAGGGGTGACCCTGGATGGTTCCTGGAGGATATTGCTGGTGCTCAGGCCATCCATCTTCTTGTGAGAGACACCTGGAACTGGTCCACAGGAGCTTTGTGTTGTGCTTGCTGGGTAATTGCAAATTCATGGTCTTAATTTAATAGTACTTTGATGGATTTTTGGCTTGGAAGACTGTTAGAAATAGTTCTGGTCACCAAATATGACCTCTTGATCAAATGGGCCCAAAAATAACTTAACTGCTCACTCCTGCTGAGACTCCAAATCCCAGTTTAAGTGGAGCTTGTCATCCAGAGTTAGTTTTAATTATTTCAAGTGGCTGAGACCTACTGCTTCCCCAGGCAGTGGTTAATCATCCTTACAGATAAATTGGGAGTTTGGAGTCTGTAGATACACCAGGCTGGATGGGGCTTGGAGCAGCCTGGAGCAGGGGGAGGTGTCCTTGCCCATGGCAGGGCTGGCATGGGAGGAGTTTGAAGTCCCTTGCAACCCAAACTATTCCACGAGTCTGTGATCTTAAAATGACCAAGGAAGGTAAATAATTACACTTAAGAGCTACCTCTGCAACCTCCTTGTTGCTCTGTGTTGCTGCCACTGCCCAGTTTTTGGCTACACAGCTCTGAACACCCAAGTTTTCCATGACAATTTGTAGGAGCTACACACGTCTGGACCTTGCTCAGTAGCTCTCAGTACCAGGCTGAATTTTTCTTAGAGATCAGATGACAGATCTCAGTGTTGTGCTAAGGACAAAGGATGTTCCCTCCAGAAATTTTTATATCAAAGCCTTTCTTTCCCTTCAGAGTGCAGAGCTATGGGTTTAGGAGTGTCCAGGCTGATACAGAGCCTGGTGTTCTGGATTTGGTGGGACAGTAGGATAGTTTTGGCAGAGCTGAGGCTTCCAATAGACACTGAGCTTCACTCTCCTTCAGCACATTAAAAATCCCAATCCCACCCCCTTTGGTTTCTCCTGCTCCCTTATTTCATGCCATTTATGAACTGGGTTGTATTGGGGACCACGTGGCTGTCAGCTGCCCATTTGATTGTTCTCGTGATGTTTTCTCACCAAATCAGCATCCTGCTGAGTGCAGTAATTGCTGTGGAGACAGTGCCTGTGTTTTCAAGGCAGTGATTTTCTGGTGCAATTGGTCACTCTGCACAGCTAATTGCAGAGCATATCAATAAACAATGGCCACTGTGCTCATTATCCTCACCACAGTAACTTCTTATTTTACAGCTGGATACCTTTACTTGAATATTGGTGCAAACTACCAGATCTGTAATGAAATCACTTTTAAGTTATTAAATCATGCTGCTTTTCCTTCAAGCATTGAAAATTACCAGAAATTAAATCATTTCAGTATACTATTATCTGTCCAGGTATCAGCTCTGGTTTTCTTCTGGGAGCAGTGGGAGCAGGAACAAAAATCCCACCTTTGGAGATCACTGGAACCAGGATGTATTTTTTTGTGGCTGGACAGCTTTAAAGCAAACTAATTTAGTTGACTGAGACCCATCTTTATGAAATAGAAATGTTGAAATGAAAGGCAAGTGGGGTTTAAAATCCCAGTACATTCTCCCTCAGGTAGGCTGATATTTGGAGTGTTTTCTGTGCAGCAGAGTCAGTCACAGCAAAATTTACAGACTTGTTCTGCTGATTACCTTTTCATAATAAAAATACAAGAGCTGCTGAAAACCTCAGTCTGAAGCTTCTGGAAGCTGCCAGCTTGGCCTCAATTGGGGCACAGGGATGGCTGAATAATAATAAATAAGTCTGTTGTGAGAATTCCAATAATCCTCATGTAAACCCATATAAATCTCATAAGCCAGCTCCATTCAGTGGTTCTGTACTCCGTGTACAAGCACATGGCAATTCGTGGTGCTGTGGCTGATTATCTTCATTGCTTTCTGCTAATCCTGAGCAAAATCTGCTTTTTTCCTGAGGGATGTTCCTCGTCTCCCCAAAATTGATTGTAGTTGGTTGTGCAGTCTTACACAAATGAGATTGTGGCTTCTTCTAGGGCAACAAGTCTTGCTACACGTTGTTAAATGAAACTTTCTGAATTGTCACTGTTTATGAATACCAAGAATATTCTGGTGAGAGCTGGGCACACCAGGTGTAGAGTGAGGGCTTTGGTGGTGGAACACTGCCTAGGGCAGGTCACACACAGCCCTGGGCTGGTCTGATCTTCAATCCTGGTAAAAAGCCTGTACTCAGCTTGTCTTTATCTTGTGTATTTGAATAATTTTTTATTCTGTGCTCTGCTTCTGTGTCCTTGGGATTTTGGTTCAGCACAGTTCAGCTCAGCTGATAACTCAGATTGTACATGTGCAGAGCTGGGCTTGGTGATAGCAGCCCTTGGGCTGGATTGGAGCAGTATATTTACTTTTGGGGAGTGGCTCTTCCCCTTGCTGTCATTTCAAGAGGGAGCAGGAGGCTTGGAGGCAGAAATTTTGATACTGCTGAATTTGCATTTGCAGCTGTCAGTTCCCTGAGCCTCTGGCACGAGTTTGCTGCAGTGATGCTCCAAGCTGGGTCTGTGCACCAGGATTCCAGCCAGGCTGTTCAAGGAAAACCCAGACCCCTGCCATAGATCCATAACAGGATTTGTTTCAAAGTCACAACTCAGCAGGAGAAGTGCTGTACTGCAGTTATTGGGAAGAAGCTCTTCCCTGGGAGGGTGGGGAGGCCCTGGCACAGGGTGCCCAGAGCAGCTGTGGCTGCCCCTGGATCCCTGGCAGTGCCCAAGGCCAGGCTGGATGGGGCTTGGAGCACCCTGGGACAGTGGGAGGTGTCCCTGCCCATGGCAGGGGGTGGGATGAGATGGGCTTTGAGGTCCCTTCCAAGCCAGGCCATTCCATGACATGCTGGGAGTCCAACTGAATTTGTATTTTCATTTGGATTCAAAGGCAATCCAGGATTTTTAAAGGCACAGGGAAGAATTTCTTCCCAATATCCCATCCAGCCTGGCAGTGGGAAGCCTTTAGTCCCTGCTCAGCTGACAACTCAAGCTCAGGAGATCCCAGAGAGGAGCAGGAAGCACGGATGGGCATGGAATTGGGAAGGTTTGGCCAAGTAATCAATGGGCTCCCTGCAGCACCCTCAGCTCTTGGCAGTGGTGCTGCC
This sequence comes from Platysteira castanea, assembly GCA_013397175.1. NCBI lineage: Eukaryota > Metazoa > Chordata > Aves > Passeriformes > Platysteira > Platysteira castanea. The sequence goes on from VYXC01008146.1 coordinate 46,487, forward strand.
TAATAGGAGCACAAGTGACAAACCTGAAAGGGAGAAATTGCTGCTAAAAACAAAATAATTAACCAAGAAGGAAGAAAAAAACTCCACAAAATAAAAATGAGGGCATTTTAGTAGCAGTAAGAGCCATCACAGATGTGGTAAATTCATTCTCTAATATATTGAGCACACTTGAAACTTGAATCCTTTCTGTAAGCTCCACATGGCTCTTCCCACAGAGTTTGCCCATGCAAGGCTGAACAAAACCTCACTTTCCTAAATGCCAGGCAAACAGAAGCAGCATCCAGGGCACACAGCAGTGAGTGATTCCCTCCTTTGCCAAAGAGGAAAGTGCAAATAGAAATTATAGCTAACTCTGCTAGAGCCTTGTCATCTTACCATGCTAGCAAATACTTCCCCTGCTGTTATTATTTTCTTATTAACTTAATATTGCAGTGAAAAAGAAGATGGGAAAATGTCTAATATTTGTATATTGTCCTTTAATTAAATATTGCAAAGATGTGTCAGCTCATTACTAATCCTAATTAAAGTAGTTCTCTCCATTTTCAGCTCAGACATGTGTGTAATTAAATGTACCTGGGAAAGAATTGCCTATTTTCTCTAAATAATCAGCAGCAACTGTTGCTGTGCTGGGTCTCCCGTGGGGTCCTGTTTAGCTTGTCCTGGCACTGGACAGGGAGCTCTCCTTTGCATGGGGAGAAGGAAACAAAGGCAGATGATGAAAATATCTGAAGAAGTTCTTTGGAAGCTTTCCTGTCTCTCCAGCATCTTGGGCTTGGCTGTAGCTGCATTCCTTTATGTGAGGATGTGGAGCTGTGCTTATCTAGGATTAAATGGAAGGCAAATAGTCCAAGGGGATGAGTTTTGACATTGCTGGTGTTGGAGTAAAACCAGGAGATGTGTGTTAATAAACATAAACTTCCCAATGCTCTTCAGAGAGTTTTACCTTTCAATCACTTGCTGGAGTGGCAGCTTCTCTCCATAGCCAGAGGGGGTTTTAAACAGCACCTTTATGGAGATGCCTTGAGTGGCTACCTGGAAACAGAGACCAGACAGGAGTAAGGGAATAAAGGCAGGGATTTATTTGAAAAGCCTTCAAAGGTGCACCCTGGGGAGCCAGAGGCCACCTCCCAAATGGACCCCAAGATGGACAGTGAGTCACGAGTTCTCCACACCTTTATAGGTTTGGTCTATTTGCATATCAGCTTAAATTCGCCAATTAAAACTTTAGCTAATGATGTAATTTCTTCAATTTCTCCACCTCTCTAGGGGCCCCAGTTTACACTTTTGGGCCTGGGACAATCTGAGTGTCCTTGAACAGCAAGCTTGGAGAGGCTTTGTTGTGTCTGTCTGGCCTAGGAAAGCAGCTAACGAGCTGCAAGAAACTTCAGAGTTACACACTGGGCAATACAGGATTTGAAAAATATGAAGGTTAAAACCTAAGGCATCAGTAGTACAGTCTGGGCTTGTCCCAAGACTCCTGTTTACAGTGAATGCTGCTTTGGCACTCAGGTGCCGAAGGATTTCTTCCTGGGATGTGGGTATTGGCCACTTTCCTGTGCTCTGGTGTAGAGCCAGTGCTCTCTGCAGCTGCTTTTTCAATTCCTCTGGGGCTTGAACAAAGGTAGAACTGCTGCTGTCTCCTGTGTGCAGCTGCTGTTCTGGGCTGTGGGTTGGTTTGAGTGATACTAACTGGGTTTGTTTTTAACCAGGTAACGATGATTCTGACATAGACATCCAGGAGGATGAAGGATCCGACAGCGAGGGGGATGTGCAGATCATGAGGCACCGCATCAGCACGGAAGCTCTCCTGCAAGGTATCCTACCCCTTCCTGAGCTGCCTTGATCCACAGGGATATGCTGCAATTACCTGAGTCGCTGCAAATGTAAGAAGCCCCTGTCACCCTTCAGGATCCTGGCACTGCTCAGCTCTCAGGAGCTGTAGGAGGATAAAACCCTGTGGAGAAAACTGCTTGCAGGGGAGCAAATGAAGGATTATTTACTGGGGAAAAAAATTACCATCTGGGGAAAATCGTGCCTTGGTATTGCCTTACACAGTCCTGAAGTAGTTGTGTACAAAGCCTTAGGGAAGCAGTACCATTTCTCATTGCAAAGAATTCACTTCCCTTTAGCTGCTGGCACCTCTTTTAGCTGAGTCTTCCACAGGAAACCTCCGGTGAGTCGGTAAAGCCACCTGCCCTGGCTGGGCACAGGTGGGGCACACCTGAGCTGCTGCTCCCAGGGAGGGTGTGAGCCCTGTCCTGCGTCCTGGGCAGGGCCCTGCAGCCTCTGCCTGCTGCTCCCACTGCTCTGAGGAGAAAGGGCCGAGCTGCTGGGTGAGGGTCTGTGCTCCGCCCGGGTGGGAAGAGAAACGTTCTACTTAGTCTGGAGTCCAGCAAAACACAGCCAGGAAATCGGGGTGGTTCTTCTTGTTAGCAGTGAGGGATTCTGAGCTGTCAGCACAAACCTCTCTGGGGTCTGGAGGAAGTGCCTGTGGGGGGATTTATGTGCCACCACTCCTGCTGGAACCTGTTCCTTAAATAAGCTGCAAATATATGGGGGTTTGTGAGTGGAATTGTGCTTTCCCCTCTCTGACTGAGACCAGGGAAAGAAGCTGATGTTACAAGTCAGTGTAATTCAAGCACTTTTATCCTCCCTCTGCTTTTCTTGAAAATTGAAAATTCTTGTTAAGTGCTAGAAACACTGATACTCCCTAAGGAATATTTCACATCAGCATTTCTGAAAGGAAGGTTTGTACACAGCTTTTAGGGCTTTGGAAGTGACCCTGTAGCTGGCTGTGATGCTTCATCTCAGAGAACACCATAACCTGGGTTCCTGCTGCTCTTAATAGCAGTTTTAGTTTTACTCTAAAAGTTGGAGATTTTGCTGCAAGTAGAATGTTTTTTAGGAAGTGCTTTGTTATCATTAATTACCCTTAATGGAAACTCAGTATTAGTTCATCAGACTTTAAGACCTGAGATTAATGTCAGAAGCAGCAGCTTCTTTAGAAAACCAGGGCTGAATATTCTCTGTTTGCTCTTAAACACGCCACAGATCTGCTGGTGTTCTTCAGCAATTTGCATTTTAAATGCACTTAATGATCAAGGCAGCATAACAAGAACATTATTTCTATTAATTACTGCTTTTTGCCTTGATTCAATTTAAGATATTTCAGTCACTTTCCTTTGAAGCTTTGTTTTCTTACATGGTGATGCTGCTGAGCCACTGAGGAGAAAGGGCCCACTGTGCTCAGTCCCTGTGGCTGCTGTGGTGCACTCTCACATCTCTAATTCCCAGGTGATCAGTGCTGGGTGATAAGGCCTCCTCCCTCTCCCTGTGGTGGGCAGATATTCCAGTGTGTTTTGCCATTATAGAGGCAAGATTCTCAGGGAGAGATAATCCCTCTTTTGAGGCCACTTGGTATAATTGAGAAAAATCAGCACCCTCTCACCCTCAAGAGCCCTTTCATCAGCTCTGTCTAGATGCAGCGAAATTCAAACTGAATGCAGGTTTGACAATATTGCTCCTGGTTTTATTCTTTCAGCCAATTAAATTATAGTTTAAAATTGGCTGTTCAGCCAATTAAATTATCGTCCAAAGTTGTAGGATTTAGTTTCCCATGGAGCAGCAAAGAGGGAGCTGGGGGAGACTTGTGTGGTGCAGAGAGAAGATGGACCCCTCCCCACGTGCAGAGAGGAGCAGGCAGGAGCAGCTGAAGAAGGAAGCTGGAACAGGCTCTGGAGCTTTGACTTCAGTGCTGCTGGGTCAGCAAACGGGGCAAAAGCAGCGTTAGGGAGGCAGGAAGGGCCCTGACCCAGGAGGGAGCAAGGAGGTGAGAGCTCATGGCTGGGAGAGCAGTGGCCGAGCTGCAGGTGCTGCCTGTGGGCCTGGGAAACCACAGCTGCTCTCCTGGCACAGAATCACAGTGACAGGCACGTCCCCTCCTTAGGGGCTCATTATAACAACCCCCTGTGCCACTGATCCTTTGCTTCTGTAAATCAGAGAATACATTGATTTATCATGGAATCCCTGGCTGCTTTGGGTTGGAAGGGCCCTAAAAGCCCATCCCATCCTGCCATGGCAGGGACACCTTCCACCATCCCAGGCTGNTGGAGGCAATACAGCCTCTACATTTTAATTCTAACATTGTCAATGTGAGTAAAATTTCACATCCACTTTTATTCTGTCTGGCAACAGATACTTGAGGCTGTGACAAATACAATGGACTTCTCTGAATTTGTGGTGGCACTTGCAGTAAGATTCTTGTTTTGTCAGAGAGCCAAAGGAAAAGAAATTCTTTCAGCCTTGAAAGTCTTAACCATTTGCAGAGCAGAGACACCTCTTGCCTGAAACAGGCCACAGATGGGTGGTTTGCAGCAGGATGGTTGTTCACGTGCAGCTGGGGTGGCCCTTGGGGTACAGGATGCAAAGCCTTGTCCCAGGAATGCTGTGCTGGATCAGCCATAGCACCCACCCACCCTGGTCCCTCCCCAGCACTGGCTGAAAGAAAATGCCTGGGGAAGCACGTGGGACCTTCCCTCAGGTTCCCTACTGCTCTCAAGCTGTTTCAACCCCATCAGCTGTGGCTTCCAGAGGTTTAATCTAACCCTCAGTACATTTCTTTTCTCCTAAGAACCTGTCCAGTCTCCCCTTGAACTAATTAGGTTTTTGTCACCCACACTATCAGAAGTGGCAGATTCTGAAGGGATGTTGTGATTCCATGTGCAGATCCATCTTTTCAGTCACTTGGACCAGAGTCCTGAAATGCATTGTGGCATCACGAGGATCTCTCCCCTTCCAGAGATTGCAGTGGGGACACACAGACTGGGACACACCATGCTGGTGACAAGGCAGTGCTGCTGAAGGAAGTGAAATAGTCCATCCTTGTGGAACTGTGCCTGTAAATCACCTTCTATTCCACACTGCCAGGGTGTTTCAGCTCCTGTGAACCATTTCTCCCAGTGCTGTAATTTTATTACAGTGGTGTTAAGGGGTAGTTTTGACCACAGAGACCATTTCATTACTGAGACAGGAACAACTTCAGCCCCGTTTGACCTTTACTCTAAGAAGACAGCTTTATAAAACCCTAATTTTTCAGCAGTCAATCAGTCCCAAGTCACACAGTGAGAGAGCAGCTCTCTTGGAGCCCCTTTCTTGCAGAGCTGGCCCAGAGGATCAGGGTGTTCATGATGTGCTGGCAGAGAGGGCACTTGCTGCTCAGTGGCACCCTGCATGCTGGGGGAAGGCTGCAGAGCCTGAACTGTCCCTCATTTTTTTCAGTCCTGTAGGGAAAAGGGAAGTTTTGACATTAAAATCTTCTCAGGTGAGCCTCCACAGTCCTGTTTCCAATCCTTCCATAGAGCAGGCAGGCTGAAAAGCAGGGAAGTCCTGTTCTCAATGGGAATTGTCCCTCTGCTTGTGGAAGTTCTCTCTCCAGCTTGTGGCTGTGTTCAGATTTCTGCTGTGGAATTTCTAGAATGTTTTCCTTCTCTCTTAACCTCTCCCAGGTGTGTAGAAACCACAGGTGTGAAATTGGTTGGCAGGAGACGGGAGGGATTCAGTTGGGAATATGCAACAGCTGCCTGCTCCTCGCTGGATGTCTTGATCACACCGAGCTCCTGTGGCTGTCACCTGCCTCATTTCTAAAACCATGTGTTAAATAACTGGTCTGGTCTTCCCTTCTCTCTGATTCCTCAAGGAAATTACATCTCTGAGTCCAGGATGAGGAGATGGATGTACACAAGTGCATTTGTCTTTGCAAACACAAGATGGTAACAAATCTGCTGGATTTCTCAAAATGTTTCATTCCTCTCTGTTGTGAAAAGGAGTCTTGATAAGAAAAATGTGCTGAAGGCCTCTGCAGCTGTCTGGGCATCCCTCAGATGCTGTGTGAGCCCATCCCTGATCCCTCTGCCCCATCCACAGGGACAGCTGCCTCTTACCAGCACACAGGATGTGGTTTCCTTCTTTACCCCTCCCAAGTCATTCCCCCAGTCAGCCTTTTTAGAAACCCTTAACAAACAGGGGTCAGGGTCTCCCTGCTGCTGCAGAGTGCCTGGACCCTGTGGTTTTGAGAAAAAAAAAACAGAAGAAAATGCCTTGTTCAGAGTCAGGCAACACTGAAGTGCCTCCAGGGAGGATTTGCCAGGGTGTGTGTAAACTTCTGCCACAGACTCCAGAAACTGTCAGCATCCTCCTGGTGTCCAGCAGTGCCAGCGTGGCCAGGCCTGAGTCTCAGAAACACCAGGAATCTGCAGTTCCCACACTCAGTGGGGCTTCCAGGTGCTCTTCATGAGGCCAAATTAAATTTGGATGTCTGCACAGGAGGAACACCTGATGTGATGTTAGGTGGGCAGAGGTGAGTCAGACACAGCAGCAGCTGTGACACAGCCTCTGCTGGGCACAGAATTCTTAACTTTCCAGTACATCTGGGGCTTGGGACTGCTGTTTGTAACCCCAGAGCTCTTCTGAATATCCCTGCCTGATTTCTTAGCAGTTACCAAGAAGTGCAGAGCAACAAAACAAAATCTGCTCTGCCCTGAGCAGCTGTTCTCTTCCTGATGGCTCTGAGGAGCCCTGGTGTTCACAGGCATCTCCTGGCGTGTGTTTGCCTGCATTCAAAGCCTGTGGAAGCGAGGAGATGAGTGGGTTTCACACGTTCCATGGACAGAAGGACAAAGCTGAGGCACAAGGAATGGGTTTGGCACAGAGGGATTTGGCTGGGTGGGGTTCAGGCTCTCCAGCTGCTGGGTAATGTATGGAATCAAGGGGAAAAATTTCACCAGTTCCCCTGCTCCCAGAGCACCTCAGAGGAGTCCGTCAAATGGATCCTGCTCTCCATGAACATGAAGAATTAATTCCTTCCTGGGGAACTTCCCCAAGGGCAGTTTTACTCTGACTGGGGCTTTGTACACATGGGAAATGTGGGTCCTTGTGGCTGTGCTCCTGCAGGGAATATACTTTCCTAGCAAACCAAATTAAGTCCTAACTGTAAACCTTATAAAAGCATTTTGGGGACTCAGATTAATCTCTTATTCCTTGCCTCCTCAGGTCAAACAGGAGGGAAAACTGGGAGGGGAAAACAGTGTTTGAAACACTGGATCTGACTGTCAGTACTGTGAGCAAAGTGCCCTGGGGAGGGAGGAAGCTGCTACAGCTGCTCTCCCCATTTTCCTGTGTTTCTGTGTGGATCTCTGCAGATTCCTGTCCCTCAGATTAGTCTTTCCAGACCTGAGTTCCCTGACACAGCAGCTACTGCACAGTATTACCAGGCTCCTGTAGCTGGGGAAAGGTGGGCAGTCAGACGTGTTTGAGAACATTGAAAAGGGGCTGCAGATGGGATTCACAGAAATTAATTAATCTAAAACTGAAATGGGGTTTTCTCCCTCCACATCAGCATCTGCTCCCAGCAGAGCTGTTGTTGGCTGGAGGTTTTGTGTCTGGGAGGGAGGTGCTCCCTGGAGGGAGGAGGTTTTGGGCCATCCCAAGATCAGACCTAGTGAAGAAGGAGGAGAGGCTGTAGGTCCGAAATAGTGGGAACAGCTCCTTCACTTCCCAGCAGATTTCCTTTTCATGGAGGTGTAAGAAATAAACTGAAGTGTGCTCCCCCATGCAGCAGCTCTGCTGTGCTTAATGAATCCCTGGATTTCGGCAATGCCTGGAAAATGCTGCTGGGATCAGGGTCTTGCGCTAAGGGAGGGGATTGCTCTGCCCTGCCCTGGTGCAACCTCACCTCGGCTCTGGGGCAGTTGTGGGTGCCACGATATCAGAAGGATCTAAAGCTGTTGGAGAGTGCCCAAAGGAGGGACACGGGCATGGGGAAGGGTCTGAGGAGCAGCTGAGGGCACTTGGATTNATTAAGAACACAGTGCCCAAAGGGCAACAGTTCAGAAGAAGGTTCATCCCATTTTCCTGTGTGTGGAAGGGAACGTGAGGCAGAGGGAAGAGAGGTGTCTCCTGCGAGCTCATGCTGTGAATTCACATTAGGCACTGGAGCCTGACTGCAGATCTCCAGACTGGGAGCAGAATGTGTCAGCTCCAAATCCACCTGCCCCCCTCCCAGGCTGTCCAGGCTCTCGGGTTGTGTGTCACTCCTCGCTGTGAGGCACAGGGTTAACCTGTACCCACTGCTGGGTGAGGAGCTGGAAGTCATCCCAGCCCTGTGGCTCTGTAAATCATCCCAGCCCTGTGGCTCCATCCTGGGCAGCTGCACAGGTTGGTACCATGGGGAGCATCACACAGAGGGAAACTGGCAACAGCTCCCAGGCTCCAAATCAGGGATGCATGTTCCCTTCTGCTCCCTGAGGGCTCGGTGCCTACAAACCATGGCCATGCACGGGGAGAAGATTTGACTCCAAAGGTGCAGTGAATTACAGGCTGTTCATTACCAGCATCTTTCCTAATTACTGCTCTGTACAGCCTGTCCCAGCTGGATTCACATTATCTGTGGGAACACCACAGGCTCTCTCCTCTTGGCAGCTCTGTGAGCCCAGCTGACCTGAACCCAGGGAACCAAGTGACAACGTCCCCAGCACTCCCTGTCCCCTGCAGGTGACTCCTGTTTCCTACTGCCCCCAGTACACACAGAAACACACCATGGCCATCTGCCCTCCGTGCTCCCACACAGGGAAGCTTCGGGGTTTATGGTCTGGAAGTGAAAATAATGCTCCATGGAAAATCTGATTTCTCTCCTCTTTACAGCTTAGTGCTCAGGTGAAGTCCCAACCCCTCCACATCCTGGGATCATTCCTGGCAGTGTCCCAGGGTTGTTCTCCAGCCCCTCTGCATCCTGGGATCACTCCTGGCAGCGTCCCAGGGTTGTTCTCCAGCCCCTCTGCATCCTGGGATCACTCCTGGCAGTGTCCCAGGGTTTGCTGCAGGACCTAACCCTGCTGATCCCACAGCTGCTAGTTCAGAGAGGTGCTCCTGGCTTACTCAATGTAGGGATCCCAGTCCAGGCAGTCCCAGATCCTCGAGTTCCTCCAGGTGTGAGCAGTTACATGTCCATAGGGTGTCTGCTCTGTGCCCACTGATGGAGGAGCAGCATCCTGCAGACCTTCTGTGAGCATTCTCTAGGCTCCTCCCAGGGCATTTTGAACTGTCCTATTCCATCAGCTCTCCTTATCTGATGTCTTGATTCTCTTTTATATTCAAAATCTCTCTCAGTTTTGTCTTATATTAGGAGCTCTCTGCAGCTTTCTTGTTTTGAGGTAGTAGTTCCCAATTCTACCCTTTATGCTGAGCCTTTTACAGAGTAAAATTGCAGTTAAACTCAAGAGTCATTTGTAGACTGGGCAAAAAGGGGTTCTTTTGTCATCTAAGGATGTCAGTTGTAATAATTTATTATTATTATCATTATTATTATTATTATGTAATCCAAATTTATATCATTCAGTGTATCATAAATTAGAGCAAAAGTCTCCAAAGCCTGAAGCCAGATCTATCCAGAACTCTTATCATTCCATCTCCACTTCCTGTGTTATCAGCAACTGCTGGATAGAGGCCGCTGCTTTTTATATAAAGACATAAAATCCTTTTAATTATCTGCTTTGATGCAACAAGGGTTTTTTGGTGAGCTGGGGATGAGTTAGGCAGCTTTTTCCTACCACTAACTCAGCTCCAACTGCGTGGGACAAAAGGGACTTGTCATCTTTTGTGCTTTAGGAAGTAGAAAAAAAACAGGTTTGCCAGGGTGTATTTTAAAGCTGCTTTGTTTTCATGCTAAAAACAGCACAGATTGGATTGTCTAGGTTGGAACAATCCATATTTGGCGTGGAGGAAGCTGGTGATGGCAGGAGATGAGCAGATGGTGAGATGGGATGGACACAGCGGGGCTGGAAATAGGGTCCAGTGAGTGCTGAGGGGGTTCTGGGGGTGCAGCAGCAGGGCTGAGTCACCCAGGCAGCCCACAGGCAGCTTCTCCCTGCTCACAGCTCTGCTCTCCCCATTCCCAGCACTTCAGGCTCCCTCCCCAGCAAAGGAGACCTGGGAACATCTTCCCATGGCCTCTGTGTAGCCAGGACCAGCCAAGCAGGCACACGTGTGTTCTCCCCTCCCAGGGAGCTCCCTGCAGATCCCCACCTCCCTCTTCAGCCTTACACATCAAACTCCCAACGGGAAATTCTTGAGGTTTGCCTGGGCACTGCCAGGGGTTCTTGTGAGATTCAATCCCTCCTGGAACATCAGAAAAGGTCTGAGCTCTTTAAAGGACGAAGGCTTCACCACATGGAAAAACCAGGCTTTTGTTCTCTGTGTACCAGAGCAGAGGAAGGAATGTGTCAGTTCATGGATTTTTTGGGTTGGAAGGGACCTCTCAAGATCATCTAGAGCAACCTCTCTGCTCAAACAGGAGGTTTGAGCTGCTTATCCAGGACCACATGCAGTTTGGTTTTGAGTATCTTCATGGATGGAGACTCTTAAACTGCTCTTGGCAACCTTGTTCTAGTGTTTGGCTGCCCTCAGAGTGCAAAAAAGGTTCCTTCTGTTCAGATAGACATTCCTGTTTCTTAATGTGGCCATTGCCTCTTGTCCTGTGAGAACCATCATGCTGGAATAAGGTAGCCCTGGAAATAGCACCTTGACTGGAATTAGAACCATGGAATCATTAATGTTGGAGAAAAACCCCAAGGTCATTGAGTCCAGTGTTAATTACTGTCAGCCTTACCCCCTCCTACCTTCTCCTGAGCAATGAGGCTTAACAAGGGAGGTGACTGCATGAACTGGGATCTCATCCTCTCACTGAGGGATACACACTCTGAGCTTTATTCCTCCTCCTCCCTCTCTGTGACCACGAGCCAGGTTTGGTGGTGATTCTCTTCCCTTTCTGACCACGAGCCAGGTTTGGTGGTGATTCCCTTCCCTCTGTGACCACAAGCCAGGTTTGGTGGTGATTCTCTTCCCTTTCTGACCACGAGCCAGGTTTGGTGGTGATTCTCTTCCCTCTGTGACCACAGCCAGGTTTGATGGTGATTCTCTTTGCTCCTGCAGGAAGAGTTGGCACGCGGATTGTGGGATCAATGCAAGGTGGAGACATGGAGGAAGATGTGAGTAACCATCTCGTGTGTCTGCAGAGCTTCTCTGACAGGGCTTTAGAATGCCAGCCCTCTCCTCAGCTGGAGAGACACCTTTTTACCTGCTGAATGCTCACGCCCCAGGCCTGCTTTTCCCCTCCTTTCCAATGGCTGACCCTGCTCCTCAGCATAGATGCACATTTCCTTATCTTTTCTTTGTTCCTGGAGTCTGTGTGCTCCATGGGCTTTCACCCCATCCTGCAGTGCAGCACTAGTGGCACACAGGCTGCAGGAACGCTGTTGTGGTGAGCTGTGGGGCAGATTTCTGGGAGGAGGGACCAGTGCAGTGCAGCAGGACTTAAAAAAATGGACCTAAATCCCCTTGGTTGCTCTAAAAGCCCACTCCTTGGAGCCCTGTCCATGGCCTGTCCTGGCAGTCCTCTGGAGGATGGGGCAGGGATGAGAGCAGGACTGTTAGCTGTGCCCTCAGCAGGGGATTCCTGCTGCCCCAGGGCTCCTGGCCTTGCGCTTGGTTGTGGTTTACATGAGTGGACAATGTACAAGGCACACACAGGTTTGCACAGGAGGCACTTGCTCTGTGTCGGTGCCCAGCCTTTGGCATCTGTGGGCAGCCTTTGTGTGCCTCTGGGAGCACCTGAGTGGCTGCATCTGTGCCAGGAAGTCAAAGCCAGCTGCTGGGATAGGGTTGGCATTTGCAGGTAGCTCTCCCCACCATCCCAAAAAGCTGCTGCCATCCCAGGAGCAGCGGGGCTGTTCTGCTCTGCAGTGATGGTGGAACACTGTGTCAGAGAGGGGTAGGAAACAGAACAGCTGTGGTGACTGTGGGTTTCTGTTTGAGCCTGTGCTGCTGGTAATTCCCAGTGTAGGTGGAACCTTTCTGTCTCAGTCCAGCAGACACCCCCCAGTGCTGCCTGTCTCAAGGACCGTGCTTCAGACATCTCTGGGAATCCCAGAATGGTGTGAGCTGGAAGGGACCTTAAAGCCCATCCTGTTCCCCCCAGACACACATCTCACTAGACCAGGTTGCTCCAAGCCCCGTCCAACCTGGCTTTAATTTCCAGGGATGGGGCAGCCACAGCTTTTTGGGCACCCTCACCTTGTGTCTGGAGAGGAACTTGCAGCCCAGGCTCTGCTCTTTGCTCCTGCCACAGTGGGTGTGGTGAAGGCTGTTGTTGCCTCCTGGGCATCCAGGCCCATTTCTGGGAAGGGCAGAGTGCTGTGCTGTGGGTGAAGATGTCATTTTAGTCCCAGTGCTGTGTGATCATCCCTGGCCACGTTAGTGACAGATTTGGACAGGCATCCTCTGCGATTTCGGTTCCCTTCAGCCTTCCCTGCTGGCAGCTCTCTCCCTGTTGGCACAGCCCCAGCACATCCCAGCACAGAAAGCCAAGGCCTGCAGCCTCTGACTGCCCTCAGCTGCAGCCCCTTCAGCTGCCTCAAGGCTCTGCCCTCTGACTTGAGCCTCTCAGAGCTCAGGGACCCTCGCAGGCCTCTGAGTGTCCCAGCTCAGGGACGAAACCAGTGAGGCTGCTTTGAACCCTGAAGGAATTCATGGAGTTAGGAAGAGCCAGCAATGTGTGCCTGGCCTCTGCCACTTGCTGGGTGTGGCACATGAGACCCGAGCTGTGTCTGCCCTTGCTGCCTTCTCCCCTGCTCCCAGCCTGGCTACTTTCTGCTCTCTTTTACGTTCTTGTACTTTTTTTCCCTGCTCTGCCTCTCCCGTTCCTCCACTCTGGCTCTCCAAGGGGACCCCAGCCTCGGCACGGCCAGGCCAGCACAAGGCACAGGTGGGTTCCTCTCCTGTGGTTCTTCTTCTTCCACTTCACCTTGGTTCTGTGGTCTCACAGTAGCTCTCACCTGAATGTTAAACACCCTGCCAGGTTTTAATAGCCCAGACCCAGCAGAAGTCAGGGAATTTGTGTTCATCAGCCCCGTGGGGTGGGGAAGGAGGTTTGCAATCCATTGGGAGTGCGGGGGGAAGCCAGCGCTGCCATCCCTTCCTTCGGGCTGGCCAAGAGGCCTTGCCACGGCAGAGCTGAGCTGCTTTAGGGACTCTTGTTTCCTTTCCTGCAGGGAGACTCAGGGGATAGCGAGATTGACCTGGATGAAGATGAAGATGAGGAGGAGGATGATCTGGAAGATGACAGCATGGAAATCTCTCCAGGCAAATCCAGTCTCCGAGCAAGGAAGCCAGAGCCACTGGAGCAAAGTGATAATGACTTCTGACCCTTCAGTAGCCGGAGGCCTCTTGAAGCACAAACTCCGGAGAGGCCAGGAGCTAATACCCTGCTGCCTGAAAAGTGTGTGTCAGTGTGTGTTCAGGAGTTGGTAAATAATGTTCATTAAACCTGAAAATTAAACTTGGATTGCCAGGTTTGTGAATCTCAAAGCGTGAGCAGTTTATCCATAATGAGAATCAGTAATGTGCACTTATTTCCGTAATTGCACCAAACTGGCTCTTGTGCACTGCAGTGCCAGAAGTCTCACTCCAGTGAGCATCGTGTGCCTGATTTCCCTGCATTTTATTATGTCCAAATAGATTTCTTTGGCTAAATAAAACTAGATGAAAAGCTGCTCTGGGAATGCATTTCAATTGGTTTTAAATATGGCTTAAATCTATTTATCCTATAAACATACCCTTTACTTAATCAGGGGCTTATCTGCACAAAGAGCAGCACCAGGTAGTCTGAAGGAGTGGAGTTAAAACTGGAGAAGGCTCCAGGGAGACCTCAGAGCCCCTTCCAGGGCCTAAAGGGGCTCCAGGAGCGCTGGGGAGGGACTGGGGACAAGGGATGGAGGGACAGGACACAGGGAATGGCTTCCCGCTGCCAGAGGGCAGGGATGGATGGGCTATTGGGAAGGAATTGTTCCCTGGGAGGGTGGGCAGGCCCTGGCACAGGGTGCCCAGAGCAGCTGTGGCTGCCCCTGGATCCCTGGCAGTGCCCAAGGCCAGGCTGGATGGGGCTGGGAGCAGCCTGGGACAGTGGGAGGTGTCCCTGCCCATGGCAGGGGTGGGATGAGATGGGCTTTAAGGTCCCTTCCAACCCAGGCCGTTCTGTGATGATCTGACCCATGAGACCAGGCCCAGCCTCCCAGTCCGGGCTGCAGTTTGAGTTACAGTTTCCTATTTCCTGCGCTGGAGGCCCACATGGAAAAGTGACTCCATACCTGGTGTGCACAGAGCCAGAGCCTCTCTCTCCAGGCAGCACTGCCACCTAGCCTCCAGCACAGCCAGCAGGGATTTGGGAAAGCCACGCTTGCTGTTGCAGCTGCTTGTGCCAGGCAGGAACAGCAGCAGCATCAGCAGCCCCCCCGTGCCAGTGAACTGAGCTCTCAGCCCAGGGCAGTGGAGCACAGCCCATCCCAAATGTCCTCCAGTGCAAGAGCAAGGCTGCACAAGGCATCTTCTCATCCAGGAATGAATTTATTCCCAAGTATTTCCATCTCCAGAGCTCAGCCCGGTGTTTCTGGGATCAGCACCTGGTCCCTGCAGCAGCCCCTGGCTGCCCTGTGTGTGGCAGCGTGTCCTGGCTGGGCTGGGGACAGGGGACAGTGGCTTCAGGGGGGCTCTGGGGGTTCCCAGTTTGGCTGCTGGGTCACCTGCAAACCTGGCACCTCTGGAGAGCCACTGGGTCTCTGGCACACACACAGTGGCACCACCTGTGCTCTCAGCAGCCACCTGGTCACAAGGTGACCTGCTGGGGACAGACCCTGCAGCTGGGACACTGGGAGGACGTATCCCAAGGTCACAGAACGCCGGTGACAACAGCAGGAGACCCAAGAGCTCCAGCCTGAAGCTGAGGCAGAAGTTCGAGCTAAGGCAGTTCTGCAGTAGCACCAAGATGTGTTGGAGCCAGCCCACCCCCAGGCAGTGCAGTTCCTCTTACGTTCACCCTCATACTCCTCCATTCTCCTGAGGACTCTTTATTTTGCAAGGTCTTTCTAGATGTTTCCACTCCTGCACCTTGGGTTACCTCTCTTTGATAGAGAACAGCTCTACCAAACACTTCAGGTGGGTCTGGCCAGCACCAACCCATTACCGAGGGCACAGCAACAGCCAGGACCTGCTGGAAGTGCCCAGGTCCACAGCACCACCCACCTGAGCAAGGCAGCAGCAAATCCCTCGTGTCCAGCTGGGATTTCAAGGGGAGCCTGCGGGACTGGGCTGTTTTTAGCCAGGGGTGACAAAACACCAGGGAGATCACAGGAGGGGTTGGTGCCACCAGCAGATAAATCACCCACAAAAACAAGGTCTGGCATGTGGCATCTGCCCCTTCTCCCTCCTTTTTGCATTTCCCCTGTTCCTTGAAGCTGCCCCTGGGCCTGGATGAGCAGGGACATGGGCATACACATCCCTGAGCTTTCAACAGGAGTCGTGACCCTCCTGCGCTCCTGATCCGACACCCTCGGTCCTCCTGGGCCGTGCCAGGAGCTCAGGGGCATTCCTTGGCCCTGAGATGGGCACCAAGGAGCTCCCTGCAGGCACCGTGGCCAGAGGGACCCCCGGGCCCCTCCTCGCTGCAGCCAGGCCCCCTCACACGTCCACAACGCAGTCGGGCGAGTTGGTCCGGATGGCGTCCGAGATCATCTTGGCTCCCGACTGCCCGATGCAATTCCCCTGCAGGCTGGGAGCAAAGAGAGGAGCTCAGGCTGGGACACGAGGCAGAGCAGGATCCTCAGTGGGGACAGGAGATGCTGCCCAGCTTCGCAGCAGCATCGCCTGTGCCCACCCCACTCCGTGCAGGGCCCTGCTCAAGGGCACTCTGGGTTTGAGAGCCCTGAGGCAGCCAAGTGAGGAGCTGGAGGGGCTGAGCCGCTTCTCCCCTGGAATGTTTTGGACAGTATTTGTCTTTTGAGGTGGTTCTTTGGCCCAGAGGCATCCCTGGAGAGGAGCTAAGGGGTCTGGAGCTGTGTGGATGTGGGGCTGTCACGCCGGGAGGAGCACGGGATGCCCCTGCCCCGTGGGGCAGCCAGGAATGGGCAGCGCTGGTGGTGGGGAAGGTCCCTGGATGGTTCCCGTGGTCTCCCCCATCCCCGCCTTTCCCACCCCCTGCAGCAGCCACTCACTTGACGTAGGTGAGGCCGTGGTTGCCCTTCAGGGCCGTGGCGATGCAGATGGCTCCGTCCATGCCCAGGGCGTTCTCCTGCAGGCTGCGGGAGGCAGGGGGGTCAGACAGCACCCGCCAGGGAGATGTGGCCACCAGCATGGACTGGGCCTTGGGAAAAGCCACCCGTGCAGGGTTTGCCCTACTGAGAACCACTGGCTTGGCCATCCCATCGCTCTTCCCTGAGGGAATGTCTGGAAGGCTGCTCCTGGCCTACTCTGGGAGTGGGATACTCACTTGAGGCGGCGGAGGCTGCGGTTCACCCGCAGCGCGTTGGCCATGGCCTGGGCCCCGGCCACGCCGATGGAGTTTCCCCGCAGGCTGCAAACAAAGGCAGGAGTGAGGAAGGACAGCCCGGGATGGCCCCAAACGGGAGGAGGGGGAGAAGTGACCGCACACAGCCAGTCAAGGGCCAGGCAAGCCAGGCCTGGGAGATCAGCATGCCAGGGTAGGAGCAGTGCTGAGCCACGGGCCAGGCTCTCAGACATCCCAGGGAGCAGTGGCACAGCCGTGGGCACTTGGTGGCCGCACGGAGCACTTACTCCAGGATCTGCAGGCTCTTGTTGACCATCAAGGCTTCTGCCAGGGCTTGGGCACCGGCCGCGCCAACTGAAGCCACTTGCAGGCTGCAAGGGAACAGGGACCCTTCAGCACTTGTCGTGAGGTGGCCACGGTGTGCTAATTAGGGTAATTAGGCTGTGATGCCAGGGCCCTGCTGCAGCCTGGATACTCACTGGAGATCTGCCAGGGTGGTGTTGACCTTCAGTGCAGCAGAGAGAGCGGCCACTCCCTCGTCTCCGATGGCGTTCTCCTGCAGGCTGGGACAGAAGTGCTGAGTGTGCCCGTGGCTGGGAACCAGGAGCAGGGACAGGGCAGCCAGCACAGGGCCCAGCATTCCCAGATGGCTTGGGGGAGCTCCTGGGCCACAAGGCATTGAGAGCATCTCCAGCCAGGGACACACAGTGGGGACACAGCAGATTTCCAGGGCCTAAAGGGGCTCCAGGAGAGCTGGAGAGGGACTTGGGACAGGGGCCGGAATGGACAGGACAAGGGGGAATGGCTTCCCACTGCCAGAGGGCAGGAATAGATGGGATATTGAGAAGGAATTGTTCCCTCTGGGGTGGGGAGGCCCTGGCCCAGGGTGCCCAGAGCAGCTGTGGCTGCCCCTGGATCCCTGGCAGTGCCCAAGGCCAGGTTGGACAGGGCTTGGAGCAAGCTGGGCTAGTGGGAGGTGTCCCTGCCCATGGGAGGGGATGGCACTGGATGGGCTTTAAGGGCCCTCCCAGTCGGGCCCAGGACCCATCCAGCCGTGCCCCCACTTACTCGAGGCTGGCCAGGCTGCTGTTGGACTGTAGTGCTTGTGCCAGGGCCGTGGCTGCTTTGGCCTGGATGAAGTTCCACTGCAAGCTGCAAACAGGAGAAGGCAGGTGAAGCCTCGGGCTGTGAGCGTGCCCTGATCCATCCAGGCTCCACACCCACCTGCACCCATCCAGGGACACGCAAGACCCCGTGGGCCCCTCCAGGATGTCACAGCACACCTGCTGTGGAGGTGGCCCAGGGGTGCCACTGTCACCAGTGCCAGGAGCAGTGTCCCTGCCCGTGTCCACACAAGGGGCCTCAGACCCAGCCGGGCCCAGGGGAGACTCACTGCAGGGACGTGAGTGCCCGGTTCTCCTTGATGGCCACAGCGATGGCCTTGCCCCCGTCATCGTGCAGCAGGTTGGCCGCCAGGCTGGAGGGACAGAGGACTCAAGTCACACACAGAAAGTGGAGGACAATGCCAGGGACACCACGGGGTGGTCTGGGTGCCCTCCTGGGGCCCGTGGGACTTACTCCAGCTTCCTGAGGGTGCTGTTGCTCCGCAGGGCACGGGCGATGGCAGGGCCCCCCTCCTTGCTGATGGAGTTCTCCCGGAGGCTGGGGAAAGACACGGGGCTGGGGAGGGGCAGCCAAGGCAGGGCTGGATCAGCTCCCCCAGCACCCCGTTCGCCCCCTGCTCTGGGGCTGAGGCCATCAACTGAGGAGAGCAGCTTGTCTGAGACTCCCCCACCAGCTTCTGCAGCTCCATGCCCTGTGTTTCCCGTGGGCACTGGTGGCCCATCAGGGCTTTTTGCCAGCCTCCCATCCCTGCTGCCATCCTTTCATTCCAAGACATGGCTGAAAGAATATTGTCCCAAAGGGAGAAAGCTAAAGATGGAGAGACGATCCTCACAGCTGGAGGAGGGACCAAAGCTGCTTTCAGCATCTCAGAGCACTTGTGGCAACAACCAGGCACAAGCCCAGGCTGCTGAAAGGCTCCCAGGTCCCAGCAGCAGCTTTTGGCCAGGGTGGCTGGAGGGACTGTCACTTACTTGAGGCTGAGGAGTCCCTTGTTGGAGCAGAGAGCCGCTGTCAGCGCTGTGACCCCGGCACTGCTGATGGAGTTGCTCTGGAGACTGAGACAAACAGGGAAGCTGTGAGGATGGGCCAGTCTTGGCACCACAGCTGGGCTGCAGGGTCGTGTTTGGGGTGGAAAGTGCCCATTGCACTGAGAAAAGGGCATCTCCCAACCACAGGAAATAGGGGGAGCCGAGGCAGAGGGAGCAGCCAGGGCAGGGTCAGCAATTGCTGCTGACCACGGCAGCACCAGCCCCAGCACGCAGAGGGGACAGGGTCTGCAGCACTTTGGGGCAGCCTTGTCCCCACCTGGCCGTCACTGTGGCTGCTGGCTCAGCTGGGCATGGGGTTCCTGTGGGTTTGGGATCCTCATCACAGGGACAGAACCAGGGCATAGCCACTCATCGCCAGCAGCCATCAGCCCTCCTCTGCAGGTGCTGCTCCCACGGGGAATGAAGGCTGCACCATTCCACCCTGACTCTGCCAGGCCCCAGCCCGTTACCTCCCTCCTTAGCCAGTTCCCATCACTTCTGAGAGAGCAGACCCAAAGCTACTGATCTCCTCCAAGCCAGAATAAAAAGCCATCACTGGGTTTTAGGGTTAATTCTGTCAGAGCCCCTTGGTGCAGGCAGGGCCAGCCTTGCTGCTGCTGGAGCTGCCACACGGTGTTCCAGCCTGCACACCCAGGGAATGTGGAGTGGGAGAGACATGGCAAGGGCTCAGGGCTTGAGGGGTGGCAGATTTTGCTGCAGGGAGGAGGCTGGGCTCTGTTGTCAAGGAGTCCAGGCACGGAAGAGGAACTTACTCAAGGCTTTGCAGGCTGTGGTTCACCCTCAGAGCTTCGGCCAAGGCAATGGAGCCGTTGTCTCCCACCGAGTTGCTCGAAAGTCTAAGACAGAGGAGGAAGCCTGGAACTGCCAGCGAGGGATTCACCTCCCCCAGGCTGTTCCTGCTGCAGCAACGAGCATGAACTTGCTGCCATCTCATTTCCCACCTACGTACACCTCTGTTCTCGTGGCTGGTTGGAGCTGGAATAGCTTTTAATGTTCCCCCAGGGCCTGGAGCCCTGCTGCTTCCCTCTGCCAGAGGGGAGACTCGGCTTCTCCTCTCTTTATGTGGCTCCCTGCATCCCCGGAGATACAGAGAGCACCTCCACAGAGCTGCTCCGAGGGCAGCGCTGCAGGCCCTGCTCCCTCTGTCCACACCGACCCCCTCGGCAGAGCCAGCAGTGTCCTCCTGCCTGTCACACGGGCCTGTCCCCTTCCTGCCATTCCTGCCCACAGATCCCAAGAGATGTGGCGTTGGCACTGCCATCCCTCCGCCTCACGCCGTGCTCACATCAGCTCCCTCAGGCTGCGGTTCTGCTTCAGCGCCTCCGCGATTTTCCAGGCGCCCTGGGCTCCAATGGCGTTTTTCTGCAGGCTGCAAAATCGAGGAAGGCACCTGTGAATGCCAGGTGCCACATCCCCATCACTGCCACGTCCCCATCGGTGCCACGTCCCCATCGGTGCCACATCCCCAACGCTGCCACATCCCCATTGCTGCCACATCCCCATCGCTGCCACGTCCCCATCAGTGCCACGTCCCCATTACTGCCATATCCCCATCACTGCCATGTCCCCATCGGTGCCACGTCCCCATTACTGCCACATCCCCATCGCTGCCACGTCCCCATCAGTGCCACGTCCCCATTACTGCCATATCCCCATCACTGCCATGTCCCCATCGGTGCCACGTCCCCATTACTGCCACATCCCCATCGCTGCCACGTCCCCATCAGTGCCACGTCCCCATTACTGCCNCATCAGTGCCACATCCCCACTGGTGCCACGTCCCCATCGCTGCCACATCCCCATCAGTGCCACCACACTCTGCTGGGTGGCGGGAGGGGGGACAGCCCGTCGCGGTCACTCACTGCAGGGTCACCAGCCTGTGGTTGGTCAGCAGGGCCTCGGCCAGGAAGGCGGCCCCGTCCTCCCTGATGGAGTTGTGCTGGAGGCTGTGGGAGACAGGAGTGAAGCCAGGCATGGATGCTTCCACAGCAGGGCCAGGGGCTGTGCAGGGCTGCAGGGCAGTGGCCACCTGCCCCAGGGTTTGCTTGCCCTCATCCCTGGCTTGAGAAAGGGGTCTGGTCCCCAAGCACCCCTGCCCAGGAGTCTCCTTCCCTCCTCTCCCATGGGATATTCCTTCTTCCATGAAACAGCACCCTGTGAGCTCCCGTGCAAGGAAAGGACCTTGACCTGTACCTCAACCCCAGCCCGGATCCACTGAAGCCAAGAGGCAGGAGAATCCCAACTTTCTGGCCCAGGGCTGCCATGTGCCTGGGTCTGTGCCAGCTGCCCTCGTGGTCAGCGCCCAGCACAACTGGCCCAGGTTGTGCCCAGGGTCTCCCTGTGTGCTGGCCCTTGGAGCTTGGGGAAGCTCAGTGGGATGGAAGAGGGATGGAAAGGGGCTTGCCCTGGGGATCTGCTCCAGGAGGTGCTGCACAAGTTGAGACTTACTTCAGGGAGAGCAGGATTTGGTTTTTTTTCAGGGCATCAGCCAGGGCTTTGGCTCCCGTGGCGCCGATGGAGTTGCTCCTCAGGCTGGGGCGGGACAGGCAGAAAAGCCAAGGTTAGCAAAGCCGGAGTGGCCCAGGCCCAGTTTAAGTCAGATGCCTCCACATGCTGAGGAGGAACATCAGGCCAGCAGCTTGTGGTGGTGGCTGTAGGGGCTGGACACCCTCCCCAGCTCGGTCAGGCCAGGTGGGATCCAGCCCCGCCGTGGCCAGGGCATGGTTCCCAGTGGGAATGTGTGCCTGACAGGAGCTGGGGAAGGGAACACTTACTCCAGCACTGTCAGGCTCCTGTTCACCAGCAGCGACCTGGCCAGAGCTTTGGCTCCCTTGTTGCTGATCTGATTTTCTGCCAAGCTGCCCAGAAAAAGGAAAATTTGCTGTTTTTCCAGAGGAGAAGGAGACTTTCACAGACCCTGGCATGTCCCAGGACGCAGCTGGGATGGGTGAGCAGAAAAGAGCCATGGGAAGCATTTGGTTCATGGTACAACCAAAGCGATGGATGTTCTCCTGGGGTGGACACCAGGCAGGGACTACAAGGACACCATTTGTGGACATAAAATTCATTTGTGTCATAAAAAGGGAGCTCAGATGGCAGCACAGGGAACTCTGTGCAGCCTTGAGGAAGAGCAGGAGGTGGGGGAAGTGGGAACCCATCTGCCTGGGATGAGGCATCTCCCTGCCTGGGGGTCAGGAGCCTGTCCCCTCCAAGCAGCAGATGCTCCATGCACAGCCTCGGGTGTCCAGCGACCTGCTGTGACCTTGGGAAGTGGTTTGTTGGGATAACCCATGGATTTGGTGACATTTTTTTAGGAACAGTGAGGAGGCAGCGGTTCCAGGACGACTGGGCAGGACAACCTCGGGGTAAGGTCACCGTGCCTGGGTGCAGGGGATCGTGTGGGACTATCCTTGTCGTTAGGCACCCTGGGGAGTCAGAGACATTCCTGGGGAGCCCCCACCCTGGTTTTGAGGTGCCCCAGCTCCACGTTGCATCCCCAAGACATCCTGTCCACCCCGGGCCAGGTCCTACCTGAGCCTCTGGATCTGGCAGTCCTTCACGCTCAGCACACTGCCCAGCAGCTCCATCACGTCGTCCTTAAACTGGTTACTGTCCAGCCTGCAGGAGACACAAGGAAAGAGCAAGAGCAAGGGTTTGGAGATCAAAGTGGAGAAAGGACGGTCCTCCCAAGACATCTGCCTGTCCCAGGTGGAGAAACTCAAGGTCAGAGGCAGAGCTGGCCCAGTGCCACCCCCAGGGCAGGTCCCTGCAGGTGGAGAACATTGGTGGGCTCATGTCTCCTCTGGCACCTGGGATTGTGACAGAGGAGAGAGAACTCATCACAGCCTTCCAGGACGTAGAGGGGACTTAAAATAGGGAACAGGTTTAAACTGAAAGAGGAGAGATTTACATTAGAAATTAGGAAGGAATTCCTCCCTGTGAGGGGGGCGAGGCCCTGGCCCAGGGTGCCCAGAGCAGCTGTGGCTGCCCCTGGATCCCTGGCAGTGCCCAAGGCCAGGCTGGACGGGGCTTAGAGCAAGCTGGGCTAGTGGAAGGTGTCCCTGCCGGTGGCAGGGGGTGGAATGGGATGGGCTTTAAGGGCCCTTCCAACCCAAAGCAAACTGTGATTCCACAAGTCACAGCCTGGCATCTCTGCTCACTTCTCCCGGTGCAATCCCACCAGGGCTCACCTGAGGCTGCGGCAGAAGAGGAGCTGGGAGAGCAGGCTCTTACAGACACTGTAGGTGAGGCAGTTGGACAGGTTTGTCTCCTCCAGGCAGACGTCAGAGACCTGCAGGAGATAAGCCAGGGCAGAGCAGTTCATGGGGGTGAGCATCCCAGCCAGGCTCTCGCTCCTCATTGCCTCCTCCACGGCCTTGGCGATGTCCGTGTGCTGGATCTCCTGCAGGCAGTGCATGGTGTTGACGGCCCGCGAGGAGATGGCGTGGTCGGTGTTGAGGTAGCCCTGCAGGACGCTGATGGCCTGGCTCCTGAACCCGCTGTGCTCGTCCTGCACCAGCAGCCACCCGGACAGCAGCTTGTTCACCTGCGGGGACAGCAGCCCCGAGAGGAAGCGGACAAAGACGTCCAGCTGCCTGTCCTCGGCCTGCAGCGCCCTCTGAACGGCGCTCCTGAAGTGGGTGAGGAAGCCCAGCTTGGGCCAGGACATGCCACTCTCTGTGAAGAGGTCGAAGATGGCCCGCTTGGCTGCCGTGTAGTAATAAAGAGCTGCCAGGAACTCCTGGATGGTTAAGTGGGGGAAGTAGTAGGCTGTGGAGGTCTGCATGTCCTCCTTGAGCAGGAGGCGGGTGGAGAGGCTGCTGTGCAGCAGGGAGAGGTCGATGCCGTAGGCCTTCATGTCCTGCTCGTAGAACACGTGTTTCTTCCGCAGCAGCCCGTAGAAGGCCAGCCTGCCCAGGCTGCCCACCAGCTTCTTGCTGGTGTTCACAGCCTGCTCGATCCTGAGGGTTTCTCTCGGCTTTTGCAGCCAGTCGCCGCTCAGAGCCATTTTAAAATAATAGGAGTAGATTTCTGACAGGGTCCTGGGGACCACAGCTGCTTCTTGGGATTGATCCCTGCAATGTTTCAGGAAATAAGCGATTGAGGAGCCAGAAATCCAGCAAAAACCAGGAATGGTGCACAGGACGTGTAGTGACCTGTTAGCCCTGATGTGCTTCAGGACTTGGCTGGTCAGGTCTCTGTTGTCGAGGAACATCTGGTCCAAGAAGTCCTTCATCTCTGCAGCCCCAAACCCTCGGATTTCCGTCATCCTATCAACCAGCCCCCCGGGGATCTGCCTGGCCGCCGCTGGCCGCGACGTGACCCACACAGAGGCCTCCTGCAGCAGGTTTCCCCTTATAATGTTGGTGATCAGGTTGTCCACTTGGATCTCCTTTTTGGGATCGGTGCAAACCACTGCGTTGGAAAAATCCAAGGGGGTCTTGAACTCATCCAGGCCGTCGAGGATGAGCAGGGTCCGGGCGGCTCCGGCCAAGATGCAGCCGGGCTCGGTGATGTGAGGGAAGGCCAAGCAGATGAGGCGCTCAGCAGAGAGCTTCTCGTAGGTGTTGAGCTCCCGGAAGGTGAGGGGCAGCACGAACATGATGTCCCTGTTGATGTCCCCCTTTGCCCAGGTGCAGACAAACAGCTTCACCAGAGTGCTCTTGCCAATCCCGGCCACGCCGACGGTGACAGAGATCCGAGGGGGGATGCTGACTTTGGAGAGAGGCAGGAAGAGCTTCTCCAGGGGGATGCTCTTGGATGTGTTTGGCAGGCCTTTGGTGGTTTCAACCTGCAGGACGTCGTGCTCCTTCTGCTGGATGTCGGTCAGGCCTTCCACCAGCAGCAGGCTGGTGAGGCGCTGCAGGGCTCCTGGCTCCAGGCCGTTCCCGTAGGAGCTCTGGAGGCTCTCCAGGTGCTTCTGCACCATGGGTTCTGCACAGAGAAATGAAACAGGGGTGAGGAGGAAGAAGAGGAACCACAAAGGCAAATGGCAGAAGCTGCTTCACTTTTCTGCCGTGCCCTTGCAGAGGGAAACCTCATGGAGCCCTCACATCCTGGTGGGAAGGTACATGGCAGGGCTCATTGGGAACCAATAGGCCTAACAGCCCTGACCAGCCTCAAAATCAGTCCAGGAGCCCATTTAAGCTCAGCCCTTGGCCTTCAGCCTCAGCTTAAGCTATGTTGTAGGAGCTAGACCTTGGTCTTGGACCTCATTGCTCTGCCCTTGCCTGGTGGCCACTGGATTGTGTCTGAAACTGCTTGCCCATGCTGGGCCTCATCCTGGCCTCTCGATTGACTTCCCAACTTGACTTCATTCCTGCCTCATTGCCACGGACTTGTCTGATGAACTGGACTCTCTGATGAACTGGACTCTTGGCTGAACCTGGTGGCCATCTCCGGACCTGTGCTGCTCACCTGACTCAGGTATCACAGTGAAATTAAACCCTCCAGCAAAGGCTGGACAAGCAAGGGATGGTGCTGCGAGAGATTCAGAGCAGACACCAGCCAAGGTTGGAGTCTTCCAACCAGGAGGGAAACCAGGGAAATCTCTGCTGGCAAGAGGGTTGCAAAGAGAGCCTGGAGTTGGGGCAGCCACCAGAGGATGGGGTCAGGGTCAGCCGCCCTTTTTCTGTTCCCAGCCCGGTGCTGGGACTGACTGGTGTGATCTGGACACTGAGGACATTAAAGACTCCTCAGGCTGCCCAGAGAGGTGTGCAGAGGGCAGCCAGGGGCCTGGAGAGAGGTCCCTCTGACCCGGCAGAGAGCCCTCGTCAGCCCTGGCCGTGTCCTTCCCCAGCAGAGTCCCTGAGGTGGCACCATCGCTCGCACGGATGCTCCCACCAGAGCTGCCACCACCACCCCCCAGCCCTGTGCACATCTCAGGGTGCTCCAGCAAGCACCAGGCCACGTGTGCAGGCCCCCCTGGCTGGCTCCACGCTGGGCTGCCTACCATAGACAGCGATGTGGAGGTAGAGCTGCGAGTTGGAGGCCTCGATGAAGCTCTGCAGGGACTGGGAGGCGTGGCTGCCCTTGCCAGCCAGGACATCCACCACAGCCCTCACCTGCTCGGGCAGGGGGCTCGCTGCCTGCACCTGGGCAGCCTCCTCGGCCGTCAGGAGCTCCAGCCTGCGCAGGTGGGACACGATCTCCTCCAGGAACTGCGGAGAGATGGACCTGGCCAGCTGCTGGCGGTGCCGGTTGATCCAGGCCCCTGCGGGACAGGACAGGGGACAGGTGGGTCCTGGGCCAGCCCTGGGAATGTGGGTTG
The DNA here is from genome assembly GCA_013397175.1 of Platysteira castanea. Lineage (NCBI taxonomy): Eukaryota > Metazoa > Chordata > Aves > Passeriformes > Platysteira > Platysteira castanea. Next base: position 72,318 of record VYXC01008146.1, read on the forward strand.
GGGGTGACAGGGAAAGGGAGCAGTGGAGAATTCCCTCTGACTCTGAACACAGTGAGGGGGAGCTGAACCCTCCCAAGTGCCCTGCCCAAGCCCTCCTTGCGATGACGCCAGCCCAAAGCCCTGGCAGGAGGCTTTGTTAGCAGCTACCAGGTCAGGGCAGCAGCTACTGAAACTGGAGTCAAAGAGGCTGAAGAACACAATCATGAAATGGTGTTTTCTCCTAGAATCCAAGCCCTAGCAAAGAAAAAAGTCTGAGCAAGATCATTTCTCTCCAGACACAGCAGTTGCCCCTGTGCCAGCACAGTCCTGCCTTGCACCTGCCCCACCTCATCCCATTTCGGAATGCAGAACTCCCCCGAGGCCATGGATCTGCCCCACCACCACTCACCTTCCATCAGAGGCCTCCCGTGGCATGGATGGTCCCTGGGCGAGGAGCGCGGTGGTGGCAGCAGCGTCCCATGGACCACCCCGTGTCCCCCTGGCCAGCTCACAGCACCACCCGGGGCTCCTCAGCCCCTGCCCACGGCCCTGGGGGAAGCAGGGGAGAAGCATCAGGAGCAGTGTGGGAGGGAGCCCACCCTGAGCTGTGGTGGTGCTGGCTGGGGTTCAGCCAAGGCTCCTTCATCAGCTTTTGGCTTTGACAGAGTCCCTGGCAGGGGCCCAGCTGGGACCACCACGCTGCAGCAGCTTGGCCCAGACCTCGAGCACCACACACTTGGTGCCTTCACCACCACCACTGATGCCACAAGCTTTCTCAAGCACAGTGGTGCATTAATTGCCCTGACAATGCCCCTGTGCCAGCTGGGGAGCACCTGAGTGTCACCACTGCCACCAGGCCTGGGAACTGCTCCTACGTTCTTCTTCTCTGTGTTGTGAAGGAAGTTGTGCAGCAGCAGGCAGAGTTATAAGAGGCCTGTTGTGGTTTCAAACCCACCTTGCCCCCATCCAGAGCCTCCGTCGGGGCTTGCTGAGTGTGGCCAGCACCACATCCTGTTGCAGAGCTCTAAAGATGCTCTGAATCATCACCCAGAGAAGGAGCATCTACCTGCTCCCTCCCCCTCAGCTGCTGCCAAACCATGCTGAGGGTTTGGGGTTTGTTTTTAAGAAGTGTATCTGCTCAGAGTCCTGTTGTTCTTCGAGCAGAGGTGGAGAGGGAAACATCTCCATGCCTGAGAGTGCTCCCAGTTCAGGTGGCACTGTGCTGTGGCCTCTCCACCAGCCCCAAAGTCATCTCCAGGCAATGTCATGTCCAGATGGGAACTTCTGAGCCCCAGGGGATGTGATCACAGCAGCAATGCGCACACAGTGTCCCAGGGCCTGTGTCCTGGCATCTTTCCTCCCCTCCACCTGGCCTACAGGACGCTCTGGATCCATGTGAACACCTCCATGCTGGTCAGGGGCTCTGCAAGGGGGTCCCTGCCCACAGACAGCCTTGCCTTTGTCAGACCCACCCCTGAGGGGGACACAGGCACTGTGGGGGCTTTGATGCAGCCCTGCCAGCAGGTACAGGTAACTCTCCTTTGTTTGGCCCTTTCTCTTCTAGAGAGAAAGCACAGATGAGGCTGGACCAGGAAAACCTGGCAGAGTTTCTGGTCCATGGTGCGAGGTCAAGGTGCTTGGAACTTCTCCCTCTGCTCATCCTCCCTGCCAGGGATCCATGCTGGGGTTTATGTCTGCCACCAGAAGCACAAGACTGCAGAAGGTGGCCGGGCTGCAGGAGGGACCTGACAGCATCCCCGGGGCTGAGTCCCTCACAGACCACGGCTGGATGTCCCACAGACACGTGGCATGTCTCACAGAGTGGGGTAAGTGACAGAAAGTGCTGGGTGACAAAGCACCAGCCCAGCCCCACCTGCCCAGGTGCTTCCTGACAAGCCCTTGTAGGGCTGGGAGGTGCTGCTGGAGCAGGGTCTGAGGCCACCACCTCTCCCTTGAGGATGGAAGCCTGGGCTCTGCCCTGGCTGCCCAGCTCTGACCCCCTGGTGTCAGCGGTGCCCCTGGCAGTGGTGGTGATCCCACAGCAAAGCTCTTTTCTCCATACCAGCAGCAGCAGCAGCTCTTACTCACCACCCCCCGGGCAGTGGCCCATCAGTGAAAATCCCATCAATTAGAGGAGCTCAGTGAGCAATTCACAGCGAAATGTTCACCCTTTGATGTGTTCTGGTCTCTAACTGGCCTGGAAGGTTCAATGAAGCCTTTGCAGTCCCCAGGTCTGTCTCTCATCGTTGCCGTGCAAGCCGGAGCACAGCCAGAGTGAAAGGGGCTTTTCCTGCTTGCAGCGATGTTCCCTGCAGCCCTTCCTCTGAAACGTGGCCCTTTGATGGGGGAAACCTGCTCCAGCACCAGAGAATGTTTGGTGGTGTCCTCTGGTGCTCCTTCAAAAACCAGCAGCCGTGGGCCAGCTCTTGCTGAGCTCACTGGGAGAATGAAGCACCAGAAGAAATAATGCAGAGGCTGCGGTTTTTTTCTGGTTCCAGTAGTTTCAGGTGCAGCTCTAGGACCACACGAGGCTGCTGGAGGCTGTGTCCTGAGGGGGTGGAGGGAGTTCCCAGCTCCTACAAGAGCTGTCTGAAGGGTAAGGCTCAGCCAAAGCCAAGCTCCATAACCCCTGCAGGGATCCAGGTGTGTCCAGGATGTGACCCAGCTCATTCCAAGGGTGCTGGCCATGAGTTCTCTTCTGGGAGCGCCGCACTCCCCTCTGCCTGAGGTGTCAATCCTGCACATCCCGGGTGTGCCAGGAGCCAGCAGGGACAGTGTCCCACCGGCAGCCAGAGGAGCAGTGATGCAGGTTGTGTCTGCCCTGCCGTGCCTGTGTCCCCAGGGAAACTGGGATAAGGGGCTGGAGGGCGGGAGGCTGCCCAGCCAAACTGGTGAGTGGCACCTGCCAGCCCCGGGGAGGGAAATGGGGATTTTCTTGGCAAGAACTGGGCATTAACACTTTAATTTTTTGCTTAGTGCGGTCCAAAGGTCCAGCCCAGGAGAAAATCCTCTCTTCTAAGGATGTTTAGACAACACTGATGTGTTCCTCCAGCAGCTCCAATCCCACCATCCCTATGAACCGCCATCCCTACATCCCACCTGAGTGTCCCTGCCCAAAACCCATCAGTGCCTGGGAGCCACAAGCACCGTGATGGAAGGTCCACAGCCAATGCTCTCCCAAACAGCTGCTGTGGTTTTTGCTGTGTCCATCCTGTTCCAGGATTCAAACTCCTGGCACCAACACCAGAGAACACAGGCCTGGATGTAGCTGCTCCTGCTCATCTCTGGCTCTAATTCTGTCCGTGGTCCTGGCAGTCCAACATGACCAGAGCAGCATCCAGGGAACTGGGGATGAAGGGACAGTCCTGAGGTGGGCACAGCATGAAGCTGTGTGGAGACAACAGGCATTTACTGCCTCCCAGCTCTCCCTCCTGCCCCAGACAGATCCATCACCCCGTGCCTTAGGAATCTGCTGAGGACCTGGGACCGTGCCAGGCCAGGAGCTGTCCCAGCAGCACCAGGACTGCATCAGTGACGCCCAGCAGTTGGAAATCTGCGTTTGTCCCCCTGCAGGGGCTCGCGGGCAGATTCACCAGCAGGATCGGGGGGTCGGGGGTGGTTGGCACCTCGAGTGGGACTTCCCAGCTCGCAGAGCCCTGGGGACCCGACCTGCTCGGGGGGCTGGGGGTGGGCTGAGGCTGCCGAGGTTAGACAGGCACCAAAGTGCTGGGCAAGAGCTCCTGCATGGCTGCAGGCACCCACAGAGGGAAAACATCCGAAAACGGACTGATCCACAGCGTTTAGATAAGGTTAAAAGCTTTTTATACGAGCTAAGAATTGCATTATCACACAGCACCTGCAGCAGGTGGGAGGTGCCCCCTCCAGCTGAGCTCCGTGCCCCAGACACGCAGGAAGCCTCAGCCTGGCCGTGTCCTTGTCCCTGTGCCAGCACCGTGGGGTTTCTCCGTGCAGCCAAACCCCAAAGCTCCGCGCTCCGGGGTGCGGGAGCCCCGGGAGCTCAGCGCTGCCCTTCCTGCCCCGCCAGACCTTCCCGCAGCTTCCCGGCGTGCCGGGCCCCTCCGGCGGCTCTCGGGCTGCTTTACCCGCACACCTTCGGCGCCTTTTAGTCACTTCTCCTGCCCCGAACTGATCTCACCTGGGGGGTCAGAGAGCTGCAAGGGAGCATTTCCCAAGGCAGCACCTGCAGCTGTTCCCCCTCAGCTGAGCGAATCCCGAAGCCAGGATGCAGGCTGCCACCTCTTGGCAGCGCCGAAGAGATTGCACATCGTTAATTTCTGTTAATTAAACGATGCAATAAAATACCTTCTGCATTATTATTCATGCAGACTGGCAAGTAACTCAGTTATCTCAGCTTACATCTGACTGATATTTTTTGTCTGGATTTATTTATTGCCAAAATTTATTGCCAAATTTATTATTGCAAAATTTATTGCCAAATCTATTTTATGTCAAATCTAATCTTTTCCAGGTTTGGGGTTTGGTTTTTTGTTTCCTTAAACCTGAACCCCAATAGCAGGGCCCAGACACAGAAGAAGTTCAATAGGAGGTGAGGGGTCGTGAAGGGCCCCTGGGCTGGATGCCAGCAGTGCCAACCCCAAATCTCACCAGAAATAAAAAAGCAAAAATCAATGTATGGGTGATTCCAAACAGCTAAAAATGAAGTTAATTTTGGAGAGGAGGTGCCCTGCAGGGCAGTGCTGCACCTCACAAGCTGCAGAATGAAGGCTGATGCATTTCCTGCGCTGGCTGTGCCCCTGGGATGCTTTACTGCAGATTTGCAAACAGCTGATTGAAAAGCAGATCCTCCCAGCACACAGCTTCTGCCCTTTCCACCTACAGGATCTCAGGATATCAGCATAAAAATTAGGCAGGAGCTGCTGCCAGCCCGGGCTGCAGGGATGCTGGCGGATGTGGTACCACCCCAGCAACCTCCAGGGTTTGGTCAGAACAATCTTTCTGGGCTTGCAGAGCACCCCAAAGAGCAGCTGCAAGTTCTCCAGAAAGAAATTTTTGTGCAACATGGACATTCTGAGTGGGAGGTGCTGTCCCCAGCAGGTGCTGTCCCCAGCAGTCCCATCTTTATGGGATACGCAGCTCCCACAAGTGCCTAAATAACAGCAGGATTAAGTCTGATGCCCTGAGGCGTGCCCGGGCTCTGTGCCCACGTGGGTGCAGGGCTGAGCTCCAGCTCCCTGACCTGCTCCTGTGACACCCCAGGGCCCTGCCCCGCTCTTCAGTGCAATTTTGCACCATGCCGCAGGCGAGTGTGTCACTCATCTCATCCCTTTCTATTGGTGGTACATCTTGGAGTTTATTTTGGATGGTTTGGAAGTTAATTAGCTCAGCAAATGACATTAGAGGGGGGAAAAGCTGCTGCACAAGGCTCTGGGCAGGCAGGGCAGCCTGGCTGTGGCTGTGGCTGCCTTCCTGCCCAGGCAGGCAGAGCACACAAGGGGACAGAATCTGTGACATGTGCCTGGTCCCCTGTGAGGTGCCATGCTCATGCCCATCCCCCAGGGCTCCACCCACTCCTGCCAGCAAGGTGGCAGTGCCATGCCATGCCCTGCCAGGGACCTCTGCCCAAGAGCTCCTGGCCCTGCCACGCTGGCCCAGCGACTCCACTTCACGTGGCCGTCACAGCAGGAGCTCTGCAGCAGCTTGTCCCCACACGGGAGAGCCGAGTAACACCTCCCCTTCTCCCCACACCCCTCCAAAGTGCCACCAAGCCCCTACCTTGGCCTCGTGCCGCCTTCCCCAGGTCGGTGTGTGAGCAGGGGAGTGCAGAGGGCATCCTCGTGGTGGGCGACAGGGTGCAGCCCCTCCGTGCCCCGCTCAGCTCCTTGTCCCCAGGGCTTTGTTTCCTCCTCGACGGATGCTCAAGGTCAAGGTAGAAGCCACCGTTCCCGCTGGTGTCCCCTGCAGGTGATGGCACCCGGGGCCGGGGCGACGCCCGGGGCAGCACCTGGGGAAGGTGGGTCCGGGTTCCCCCGCCGCCCCCCGCCCGTTCCAGCCCGGTGGCTTTTCTCTCTTTCCGTTCTCTTCTCGCCCCTTCCTGCCCTGAGCGTCGCTGATCTTCCTTCCTGTCAGCGGGGGCTGGTGACTATGCAAATCGAGGTGAGGGATCCGCCAAAACCCAGCAGCGCCTGCCCCCGGAGCGCCAGCCGGGGCTGTCCTGGTGGGATGCTCCGGGCGCGGACACTTCCCCGGCTGCGGATGCTTTCTCCCAAAAGCCACGAAACCGGCCTCAACAACATCCAGACTGCTCGGAATTCCCTTGAAGCAAAACTATGAGCTTGCCCCGGCCTGGGAGAGTCGAGGGGTTTTGCTACATAACCCCCTCACTGGCCAGGAACGCTGGGAATATCCCATGGAAGAGGCTGGAGTCACAGCAGCTCTGCCCTTCACTGGGTTGTGCAAAGAAATAATTGCATGAGTAAATTCAAGTCGTGTCTTGAAAGAGTAGAATAAAAGGGTAGGGATAGCCTCCCTTTTCTCCAAAGTCCTTCTCCTGCCGTTGCTAAATGCTTCCTGGAATTAGGATTTGCCTCCAAAGAGCTGGATCCCATCCCACCAAGGAGCCAGAGCCACCAGAGCCGCCAGAGCAGCAGGACCAGTGGGATCTCCCCTCCCCAGCTCCACACAGGCAGGTGGGGTCGGTCATTATTTTCCATGTTTGTTCTACAAACCCCTCAATTTGTAAATCCTATGACAATTTCACTGGCATTCAGGCAATGGTGGCTAATGGAGCTCTCGTGGTGGGGGTCAGGGTGGGCTCATGGCCACTGAACTGTTTGGGGAGGAGAGGTGGGGGCGAGCAGGAATTTGGACATTCCAGCCACCGCTTTGGGCCGTGCATCTCCCACAACCTCACACCCTGCCCGTCCCAGGCTGTGCCCAGTAAGGGGTTAAATCCTTTCCTTTGGTGTGTTTTCAGTCTCTTGGTAATTTCCCGGCCTGGAGGGTGGTTTCAAGAGGAATTGGCACCTGGCAAGTCCCAGCAGCCAATCTGTAGCTAAAATCCCTCACATCCAAAATGACTGTGCAGAAACCCCCCATCAGGGCTGTACCTTCTGCTTTCACAATTAATCATTTCTCCTAATTAACACATCTGAAATATTTCTTTGCCACTGTGTGTTACACATCCCTCACGAGTTTTCTGGGCTGTTTACTGGATCCAACCGCAAATTTCTCAATGTATTTGTTTACTAAACTCGACCTGTGGCGTTCCCGGCAGGGTGGGTTTGACGGCAGCCCCTTTGGAGCTCGCAGGGGAGGTGAGAAAAGGTCCAGGGGTGACTCCGTTTGTTGACTTGTGCAGTTGCTTGGCAAGAGGGTGCTCGGGGACGGATGATTCACCTGCCTGGGGACAGCGAACCTGGGCAAAACGAACGGTCCCAGCTCCACAGGGAGCAGCAGGACGCTCCTGGGGAACAGCCACGTTTCCACAACAAGGAAAGCTGGAAAGACCTTAATAGTTTGGGAGGCTCGGGGTGTCCCCGGGAAGGAAGGGACACAACCCCCAGCCGCCTCCCAGAGGTTTATGCAGTGGCTCTCCGGTTTTAAGCAGGTTTCCTGAGGAAGGAGCAGGCGGCTGGGCCGAGGGATGGGATGGGGTGG
>VYXC01008146.1:80024-95047 GCA_013397175.1 Platysteira castanea
GGGCCCGGCGCTTGCTGGGCGGGGCCTGGCGGGGATTGACACCTGAGCCCCGCCCGGACGGGCGTGGCCGAGTGCAGTCGGGTGGAGACGAGCGGAGCCGAACACAATCGGATCACGCCGAACGGACGAACGCACGCAGGTCCAGCCCAGCCAACTAGACCCGAACCGAGCCGAACGCAGCCGGGCCGAGCCGATTGGCCCCGAACCGAGCCGGGCCGAGCCGATTGGCCCCGAACCGAGCCGGGCCGAGCCGATTGGACCCGAGCAGAGCTGAGGTGAGGAGCCGTGTGGCGGAGGACGCTCCCGCTGTCCACGGGACCGGCGATGGCTCCGCAGCCGCTCCGCTCCCTCCCCGCCCGCTGCCCCCCGGGACCGGGGTGGCTCCGCAGCCGCCCTGCTCCCTCCCCACCTCCCTCCCTCTCTCCCTCCCGGGACCGGGCCGGGGGCTGAGCCGCGGCCGTGCGACCTCGCTGCTTCTCGCCCTGTCAGAGCCCCGGGACCGCCCGCGCTGCCGCATGGCCGGGAAGAAGCTGATCGTGGTGTTCGGGGCCACCGGTGAGTGCTCGGGGCGAGGCCCGGGCTGTGCCCGGGGGCCGGCGGGGAGGGCGAGGGGCGGAGGCGTCGGTGGTGCCCGAGCGCCCGGGCGGGTGAGGGTGCGGGGAGCGAGCGGGGGGCTCGGTCCTTGCGGCACTCGGGGGCTCCGTCCCGCGGCCCCAGCGCCTCCCGGAGTCCCGGGGACGCGGGGCCCTGAGCGCTGCTCCCGCAGGGGCCCAGGGGGGCAGCGTGGCCCGAGCGCTGCTGGACGATGGGACCTTCACGGTGCGCGCGGTGACGCGGAGCCCCAGGAAGAAGGAGGCGGAGGAGCTGAGGCGGAGGGGAGCCGAGGTGGTGAAGGCAGATCAGGACGATGAGGCATCGCTGGAGCGGGCCTTGGCAGGTGCCTACGGAGCCTTTATTGTCACCAACTTCTGGGAACACTGCAGCAAGGAGAAGGAAATCGAGCAGGTACCTGTCCTGGCATTAACTGGGACCACGTGCAGAATGATCGTGGGTGGATCATGAGTAGCATCAAAGTGGGGACAGCTCTTGGAGCAGCCGTGGCAGCCCTGATGGTTTGAATGGCCAGTCTAGAAGATCCCAAGGCCTCACAAACACTAAGTCCCAGTTCCTACAAAGGCAGGATTTGTTCCTTGTTCCATCGCAGTTGCATGGCTCCAGGGTCTGGTGCCTTCAGGGAGTTGTTACATTTGTTACAGATAGCACTTCCCAGGAGTTGCAGTAGCAGGAGTGGGAAGATTTGGCTCCTCAGAGCCTTCCCAGGGCAGAGCCAGGACTGTCGCTGCCTGCAGACCTGTAGCTCTCTGTCCTTGCAGCTTTGGGGCCAAAATCCTGTGGTACCAGAGATCCCAAGGGTGGTGCTCACCCCAGGACAGATTCTGCAAAGTGGTAGCGTTGCCACACCCAGATGGCTACAAACAAAAGATAAGACAGGTTAGGGCAGGTATGTTGGCCAGGCAGATTCTTTATGCTGATATTCGCATGTTTGGTGGAGCAGCGAGCTCCAATGCTGGAGGGTGTGTGATCTTTCTGAAGTAGGACAGGGTAAGGAGAGGATTCGGCTCCACCTGGACAACTCACTGTGCTCAGCCCTGGTCCCAGCTGAGGGCTGGTGGGAGCTGGATCCTTCCCAAAAGGAAGGTGGGGTGAGGAGAGGATGGGGATGTCCCGTTCCCCTCTTCATGGCCGGTTTCTCCCTTCGCCCAGGGACGGCGTCTCGCTGACCTGTCCAAGCGCCAGGGTCTGCGCCACGTCGTGTTCAGCGGCCTGGAGAACGTGCACCAGCTGACGGGGGGCCGGCTGGAGGTGCTGCACTTTGATGGCAAAGGCGTGGTGGAGGAGTACTTCCAGAAAATTGGGGTTCCCACCACCATCGTCCGGCTGCCGTTCTACTTCGAGAACTTCCTCTCCATCTTCAAGCCGCAGAAGGCCCCGCAGGGAGACACCTTTGTCCTGGGTAAGCTGGAGCTCTTGCTCTGTGGTCGCTGTCCTGGGACTGTCCTCATCTGCTCCCACTGTGCAGGGGCTGCCAGGGCTGTGGGCTGGTAGGGTGAGGGCCTCCACCAGCTGGACCACAGCAAGCTGCATTATGGTCTTCAGACCTGTTCGGTGGCCTGCAAGAAATCACTGAGATCCTGGGCCTGTTTGTGATGCTGAGGGCTGTTCTGCAGATCCCCGAGTGGCTCTGGACACCCCAAGTGCCTGCATTTGGGATGGTGGAGGTGGTGGGGCTATGTCCGGGGAGACACAATAAAGAGGCTCTTACACCTGCCAGGTTCAGCAGAAAGGAGAATATGACATCGATTTATTGACATTATTTTATTCTTATACACATCCCAACTCCACAAGGGATTGGAGAGCATGTCACTTCCTTCTCCATCTCACTGGAGAAGAAAGGTGCTCATCAAAGTGGTTATATCACAAAAGGAATGAAAAACAGAAAACACCATTAAGTAAACATCGGCTACTATTTACATAAAACTGTGAGAAAGAATCTGACTCCAAGGTTAAAAACAGAAGGCTTACAGAATTCCAGGGCAACAGTGGGGCTGCAGATCCTGGTGAGTCACGGTGCTGCTCTGGTGTCACGGTCTCTTAGCTCAGCCCTGCTCTCCTGCCTTGCCGTGCTGATGGATGCTCTCATCCCTCCCTCACCTCATGTTCAGAGAGGGGGTGCTGAACCTGTACCTGTACACTGCACCTCCTCAGAGCTGGGCTGCGCTCCAGCTGGATCAATCTCTCCACGCAGAGCTGCCCCTGGGGGACACCCCAATGGATGGGATGGCTGTGGAGGACTTTGGGCCCGTTGTGCTTTGCCTGCTGAAGACCCCAGAGGAGTACATCGGCCAAGTGATAGGACTCAGCACGGGCAAGCTCACCGAGGCAGAGTACGCTGCCATCATCTCCCAGCAGACAGGCAAGACCGTGACAGCCAGCAAGGTAGGAAGTGCCCTTTGGTGTAGGTGATGCTCCTGAGGGACTCATGGCTCGTTTTGGTACCACCCAGCACTGGTGTCCAGGGTTAGTCCTGCTGCCCCGGGTGTGGCTGGAGCACAGCGTGGCACTGAAACTGCCCTGTTGGCATCGTCACTGCTCGTGGAGCACAGAGATGTGCCTGGGCAGGTCTGTGCCTGGCTCTGAAGGATAACTGAGCTGGGAGGTCTCCACAGGAGCCAGGATGGGCACCTACACAACAGATCTTTGCTGGGTGCCCTTCCCTTCAGCAGGGCTTCCCCCAGGGCTTTGCTGTGTCACCATTACAACAGACCTGGCCACTCCCTGCCCCTTCATGACTTATTTTTAATCTTTGTTTGCATGTCAGTTGTGCCTCAGGCAGCCAGTACAATGGATGAGGGGTATAGTGGTTCCCTGTTTTGAGAACAAAGTGCATTCCATTAGAAACGAAGCCCCTCTGATGCTCTCTGCAGGTTCTGCTCTCCCAGAAGCACAGTGAACCAAACACCCTTTGATTCAGGCAGGGAAGAAAGGTTTTGGGCTGCCAGGTGGCAACCTGGATTGCCTCCTGGGCCACACAGTTTCTAGATCCCTTCAGCCATAGCTCTGGTGTGAGGAAGGGCTCCCCCATAGCTGCTCCAGGCCCTGGCCAGCTGTGTGCTGGCCCTAGGCTGGCTGGGCTGTTCCTGCCAGGCAGGGCTGCATCCTTTGCCCAGCCCCAGCAGAAGTGCCTTGCAGAGCCCTCCTCACCAGTGGCAGTGCTGTGACAGGCTGCACTAACAGAGCCCTCATCACATCCCCTCACAGGCTGAAGGGAAGCCCCAACAGCCTCTGAAACACTGGTTTTTTTCCCCAATTCTCTTGGCAGCTCTCCCCTGAGGAGTACGAGAAGCAGGACTTCCCTGCGGCCAAGGAGATGGCTGCCATGTTCCGTTTCTACACCCTAAAGCCAGACCGCAACGTGGGCCTGACCATGAAGCTCAACCCCAAAGCCCGCACCTTCCAGCAGTGGGTGGGGGACAACAAGGATGCCTTCTGAGCCTCCCCTCCCTCCTCTTCCTCCCTGGTTTCTGCAGCAGGTAGGGGGACCTGGCCGAGGAGGTGAGGTGCCCTGAGCCACGCTGCCTTCCCAGTAGTGCCCCAGGGAGAGGCTGACCCTGCCCAAGCTGGGGAGAGCTTGGCCCACTTGCTGGTCCATGTGTGTGCTCCTGCAGTGTGGTTGAGACTATGCAGGCAGCCAGAACAAGAGGAAGGGCTGTACAGCACAGGCAGAGGGGTGGCAGAAGCGCTGCCTTTGCACTCTGTCCTCAGGGAGGTGTTGCTTTAGTCATTCTGGGTGTTTTAGGGTGGTGGGGCTTGCTTTCCCAGGATCACTGCCTTTCCCAGGCAGCTCTGAGCATACTGTGCCACGTGGGGGGCTGAAGGTGTGTACCCCAGGGCCCCCAAGGCAGTGGCTTCACGGCAGCTATCCATGGCCAGCACTGCTGCAGGCTCCTAAGCAGACAGAAGACAGGGATCTCTCCACGGATCTGGTTTGGGCTCTGCAGGAGACCACTGGAAGGATGGAGGCCTAGAGTCACCTCAGCAAACAGGGACTGCAGTGGCTTCCTGTGTGTGAGTGTAACACAAAAGCTGAGCTTGATTCCTTTGGCCCTGGTCCTTGGCCTCCTAGAGCTAATTTCAATCACTATGGGCTCCTGGAGCTAATTTCAGTCACTGTCCCAATGAGCTGAGAGAAAACTCGACTTTTTCAAGACTGTCCAAGGTTCAATGGAAAAGCACTTTACCCCTCACATGCCTAAAGTACTGCTCAGATTGGGCAGCTTTGTGTTTAAAGTCAATCCCAGCCCCCAGCAATGCTCAAGCCATTCAACCCTGTCCTCTCCTTGTCCCAGAGACCTTCATTCCTGTCCCTAGGAGAGGGAAAGGGGGTAACAGACCAGGTGGAAGAGTAGACAAGGCAGCAAGGCACAGCACATGTTAAATATCTTTATGAAGTCCATCTTATTTACATGGGTACAGAATCACTTTACAGAAGTTTAATCAGGAGGCAACGCGTGCTTTATTTCAGCAAATTAAGAAGGGCAAGACTACAGCATCTCCCTGTTTAACTGGTGTTTAACTGATTAGTGTGGGCTGATGGTACCTGCACGGTATCACAAACACAGCAGGCTACAGTAACCATGGAATACTCACTGCAAGAGCTCAGCTGCATCTGGAAGGAGTGATCCACCTCACTTGCACTCTCACACACGTAAAACAACGATGCTTTGACCAATCCTTTATGCTACGGGTGTTGCACTAAGGTAATAAAAGATTTTTGTCCCCAACTGGCGAAAGGGCTCAGTGATCGACTTGTACCAGTTCAGAAGCGACAGCAGTTGTGTGGTAACTTTAGTTACTTGGGGATAAACCTGAGGCAAAGTGCAGATTCCATCACTGCTCTGTGCAGGCAATCAGCAGGATAGAGAAAGCCCAGGGCTGCGAGGGAGCCAGGCCAGCTGGGCTCAGACAACGCCCAGCCACAGGGAGATTCCACTCGGAGCAGGGCAGCAGGGCTCTCGTGAAGACAAGGTTAGACCTCCCTGACCCACCAAGTCTCCTGGGGAGTTCACCAAGCACACCTGGCATTCCAAAGGGCACCTGAGTGAGCAGCTGGTGGGCGTGGGCTCCACACAGCAAACTGCTGCTCTGTGCTGGAATATTTATTTCACATCCTCTGGTTTGGATTCTAAATAATACTTCAACTTTTAACTTTTACCAAGTAAGCTCCCAGCAGCAGTAGGGTTGTGGAGCAGCCTCCTGAGAGCCACACTTCTGCAAAGCTGGCGTTTTCCTTCACTGCCAGTTCCTGGGACAGCGGGTGGGGTTTGTATCATGACGAGTGTTTGTGCCTCGGTGGTCCATGGCCTCTCCAGCTGGGATTCATGCTGTGCTGCTGACTGATGTCCTGTGTTCTCCAGAGCCTGGCTGCCAGAAAGATTCACCCCCAAATGCACGGATGACCTGCTGCTGCTGGCTCCTAGTTCCCAGTAGAACGCTTTCCTGCAGTTGAAGTGAGAGGAAGGTTACAATTTCCTGGCTGTATCAGCACACAGCCCACTTTGGGAGCACCTCCCCTCCTGGCCTGCTGTCACACTGTCAGCTTTACAGCACAGCCAGGTTTGAAGCCTACAGAGATGCAAAGCTGAGCCCCTGGAATCCAAGACTCTGTGTCTGCCATAGATGATTCCGAGTCTCGGTGCTCCCTCACAACACACGGTCAGCACCAACTGAAGGCACCTGAATTACTCTGCAGTGATGCACAGTGGGGTTTGCTGTGCTCTGTGACAAAGGCTGGCTCCTCCCTGGTGCTGTAAGCCTGTGGCAGGGGTGAATTCAGCCTGAGTGTGCCAGCACCAGTGGCTCTGCAGCCCAGGGTTTGTGTGGCAGAACCCGGTCCCAGCGGGACCAGCTCATGGGAACACACTCAATGCTTGGAACTGGGCACAGCTACAGCAGCTGAGCTACAGCAGCTGAGCTGCAGGGAGGCCAGCCACCCCCCAAGGGTGCACCCAGCATCTGTGCTGCTGTTTGCTGCAGCAACAATGCAGTTTAATCCCTGGCTTGTGGCTCCAGGTCCCAGGGGACAGCTAGGGCTGTGCACACCCACGGCTGGAAGGCCTGAGGCTAAGTGAGAAGCAACACTGTGCTATTGTGCTTCCACCTCCCAAGAAGCGCTCAGTGTGGGGGAAAGACAACAGTGAAACACAAGAGGCCTCCTACCTCGGATGGGGTGTCAGGAGGTAAACATTTTCTTAAGTTTGGAAAGGAATCCCTCCTTGTTCTCCTCAGCCTCAGGCCTATCCCCGCCTGCGTCAGCGCTAGCCGTGGCCCTGCCACCTGGACACAAACAGCAAAGGGCCGCAGTCAGAGACATCTCCCACCAGGACCAGAGGGGTGGTTTAGACAGGGAATGGCCAAGAGAAGGCAGCTGGTTGTGCTGCACCCTCATGTCCAGGGCTGCACCTGGCAGCGAGCCACAGGACTGGACCCTTTTGCAGTGGAAGCACTGGAGAGCCTGGATCCCAGAAGCGGAAAAGCCAACCATGAGCTCAGGTACTGAGCTGTTCCCTTTCCCCTCTCCCCAGCCCTCCAACTGGCAAGGGAATTCTTGTGCTGCACAGTTGAGTCAGGGACCCCACAGGCTTTGGAAACAAGTACTTGGAACTGAGAGTCTGCCCCTAAAAACAAGTGGTGAACTCGATCACTCGAAGCCAGCCAGGACTTTACAGGGTTAAAAAACATATACTGGTGGTCCCTGGAACAAGTTCTTCCTGTTTCAAGGTTGTGTCCTTGCAAAGCAGTGCAAAACCACACTAGGAGCCTGATTTGTGTCATTGCAAGCAATGCTCAGATAGTATCAAGCAGAAAATTAATTTGTGTAGAATGAAAAAGGCTACAAGTATTTCAGACCAACTGTCCAGATAAGGAATGTTAAAACTGTCCTGTATGAACAGGTCCTGAGAACTTGTTTGTCCCTCCAGAAGTGGCTATAACGAGAACAAAGGAGACCTCTTTGCTAATCTGCTTTTTTCTACATTAAAACGATCAGTAACAAGATCCCAAACGCCCCCTCAAGCTTTCTTTGTGCACAGAGAACACGGAGTCTGGCGCTCCCCATCCTCCCAGGGCTGAGTGCCTGGCTCGGACTGATGCAATGGAATGAAATCCCGAGGCAGGACACGCCTCCCTCAGCACAGCCTGCCTCTACACTGCAACCTACTGGCGTTGTTTTAACCCATCTTGCTGCTTCAGCATGGTAAAAACCGGCAGGTTTGCTTTTTTAAAAAAGCAGTTTGAAGGCCATTAGTTTGAAGTTATTCTTTGGCACATAAATGCCTTTTAAAAGCTGGAATGGAAATTCAGTGCTCAGAGGTCTCTGCCCTTCCCCAAGGCTGACTGTGATATGGGAAAGACATAATTTCTGTGTCAGAAAAGCACTACAAAATAGAACATTGCTAAGTATTTGGCAGATGCTGCCTTCTAATATCCTGCACTTAAGCCTATATTCCTCACACTTTGGCATGTAGTAGAGCAGACACGAGTTCCTGGGATCATTCAGCAGCTCCAAAAGGCTCCCACCTTTGTCTCGTTATAAATGCCCTGTTTGGTTTTAAACCAAAACCAAAATCCAACTGGTTTGAAGAAGTTCATTGTTCCAATTAAGCAAAGAAAAAACTGTTTTCCAGTAGCAAGAGACAAAGCTCCTTCCTCACTATTTTACCATGTGTTGTGCCTTTAGCTGCTACCTCTTCCGAGCACCTCACCCCTGAAACTTGAAACACAATTGCTGAATGTCAGTTTTCCATCTGGAGCTGGAGAGCAGCTTCACAAAGCTCCCAGCTGCCTTCACTCCTCCATCACGCTGGACGCTGTCCACTGACCAGAGCTGACACTGGCACCAATGGACACTCCTACCCCAGGTTTCCCCACATGCACAGAGCTCAGACAGCAGAAACCCCCATCAGCATTCCCATCAGGAGAAACAGCCCCGCTGTGCTCAGGAGCACACTGGATTGGGATCGCACAGGAAATTGGCCTGAAGCACATTTGCTTTTCCTGCCTCTGCTACCAAGGCAAGTCCTGGCACAGGGGAAGCAGGGAGCAGGAGGCATTCATCAGCACAGCTTGTCTGCACCCTGGAGTACTCAGTGCCTGCTCTCTGTTCACACATGGATTTGCCCAGTAAGTACTGGAATAGAGCTTCCTGGGAAGAGGCTGCCTGCTACAGCCCGTTAACATCACACTAGAACTATTCCCCTACTGGCAGGCTGTGCTGCCACATGGTGAGCCTGGCTCACCTTGCTCCCCAGGAATGCTCAGGAAGCACTCTGCACTGCCACAGCAGCTCCCCAGGGCAGGGGCAGAGTTCCCCCCGCTCACCTGACGCTGTGTTGGTGACCCCGTTCACGGTGCCCTCCACGTCGGCCTCGTCCTCGGCGTAGCTCATCATTAAGGCTCGCTGGCGATCCGTCAGCCTCCTGTGGCACCAGGACACGGGGGTTAGGGATGGACAGGGGTCCCACAGCCCCCCCAAACCTCCCCCTGCAGCACCCACAAGAGGCAGGGACTGGAGTACCATGTGTAGGAACACAACAGGAATCCCGATGCTACTCTTTAAATGAGCCAGCTGCAAGGAATGATCTATAAAGAATTCTCAGTGGAAGAGGAGAGACAGGACCCACTGCATTTCACCTCATGGAATTTTCACAACTTCTAAACAACATTTGTTGCAAAAAGTTTTTAAGAAGACACAGGAACTTCTTTTAGCTCTACTTACTGAGGAACTTTTATCTTTATGTGGATGTAGTGGTCTCCATAGCCATAGCTGTTGACCTTGGGAATGCCTTTCCCACTCATTCGAATTCTCTGGTCTGGCTGAATACCAGGGGGTATCTAGAAACACACCAGGTGTCACATTTATTACTCTAATTAAACATTTATATAATAATTACAGGTCTATAAAAATTATCTGCTTCTCCAGCAAGCTTTAAAGTAGGATGGGAGAGCTCTGGTATGCTCGTGCATTGGGACACATCCCAAAGCTAAGGCAGTAACGATGGAAAAGCTTTTGAAGGAGTAAGTAAAGAACCTGACACAGCCTGTAGCCCTCAGATGGGATTTGTCCAGCAATCCCTTTCTTTCCCTGTCCCTGCACAGCCACAGGAAAGGAGCTGTGACCAGGCAGTTCACAAACTACCCAATCCTGAAGGAGTCTGAAATGCAATACTGGCAGACTTAGGAGACTTTCCCCACCTTTGCAGCAAAGGAGAAGCCTCTGCTGTGCCCCACTGATTCCTGCCCAGTACACTGGTACTCACCGTGATGTTGATTGTCTCATACAAGCCTTGACACCGGGCTGTGCCTCCCAGCACAGCCTGAGCTATTGAGATCGGGAGATCCGAGTGGATATCGGCTCCGTTTCGTCGGAACACAGAGCTCTTCTGAACCTGGGAGGCAGGAAAATTCCAAAGAGCAGTGAGCACACCGTGTTCTCCTGGTTCTCCCAAGGGTCTCTCAAGGGTCGTGGTTCTCCCAAGGGTCTCAGGAAAAAATATACCATCCCCAAACTGCACAGCTAAGAACTGTGGGTTAATATTTGGTCTTCTAGTAAAACACAGATCTTGACATAACCTAATTAGCCAAAGGATTGGAAGGATCCCTGCTTCCTACCTCAGGAACTCCCTCCCCTAATCCTGCTGTTAGTTTATCCGTGTCACTGTGGTTCTGCAGAGACAGACACTGCCTTGTCCAGCACCCTGAAGAGGGGAAAGCCAGACATGAGGAGGAAATGAAGCACCTTTGCAGTGGCCTCACAAGCTGGAAGAGAATTAAAACCCTCCTGCACCACAAAAGAGGTGCTGAAAAAAATTTTCTCCTCAAGAGAGACGTGTGTGGCAGGATTCTGACAGGAGAAGAGGCCCAGCTACAGCACAGGTGCAAAGTAGCCCCGAAGGTGGATCTGCAGAAGGACACCTCACCAGGCAGCCTCCTGTGGCAATTCCCACAGCTCTCCTCAGCTCTCCCACCCCTGCCAGCAGGCAGCTCCCTCACATTTCCAAGTCAAGAACTCGAAGCATGAAGAATCTACTCTGCATTTTGATTCACACTACCCTAAGGGCCTGGTCCTGGAACAAGCAGCAATTCTTCATGAACAGACTCAGTTACCCCCCTTGCTACAATGCAGATCTCCTGCTGTCTGGGAAAGTTCATAGGGATCATATTACCTCAGCTGTTCCAAAGGATCACTGGCTCTTCCTCCTCTGCCCATTCTGCCGTCCTTTCCCAGGCACTTGAGAAGGGAACAACCAATTTAAATAATAAACCAGTATGGGATACATACCCTGAACGTAATGAAAATTTCCTTCTTCCCCACAGGCATCCGAACTGTCTGCCCGTCCTCAACACCTGCAATCAGAACAGGAGAGAACGTGACCTTGGGTTATAACCCACGTGTGATGTGGATAGCTACAACTCTCACCAATCCCAAAGGCTGGCCACCACAGCCCAAAGGACCAGGGGTCAGCACCATGTTTATACCTCTGCAGTGATCCCTCTGCCCCAAACAGGATTGTTACTTCAGTATCTATAGAACTTTTTACAGAAATGCATTGGATTAAGGAACACAGCAGCATCCAAAAGCTGCAGGAAAATTACAGGCTGCTCACCCAGGGTAGCCTCAAAGAAACAAGTCTTAGTCCCACCACTGAATTCTCCTCTCTGGTAAGGAAGGCCATCAGCACACCCCTCTGAGCCAAGCCAAGGCTTTCAGGACTCCCACCCTCTCCCCAAGCTTCATCAAGGACAAATTAAAGACCCATGGCAACAAAACCTTTCGAGATTCACTCTTCAAAACCTGCCTAGGAGGACCAGGCAAGAACCAAAGCTTGGGAAGGGCAAAGCAAACATTTATATCCATGGCTAGAAGGTCCATCTCATCACTAGCCCATTCCATTGCCAAGCTCTCGACCCGCTTTGCTTTAAGGACCATTTCTCTGCAACAAAATGTCTTACGCTGCTCCCCCATTTGTACCTGGTAGTGGCAGTAAATAACTACAGTTCTTTAAGAGAGAGCAGCAGACAAGTACAACACTGACCAGCTGGCACAGGAACCATCACTGTCTTCTTCTGCTTGGTCTGCCCCGTGCCCCGGCACACGACGCAGGGCGTGGTGATGATGGAGCCGCGGCCGCCGCAGCGCCGGCATGTGGAGCGCATCACAAACGGGCCCGTGTTGATCGTCTCCTGCGGAGGAACAAACACACGTTGGGCAAATAAAGAGTACTGAGATGGGACTTTCCACACAGCACGTTTGAGCTCTAATCACACACACTTCCTCTCAGGACAGAGATATCCTTCAGCAAGGGCTGGAGCAGAAAGCTGGCTCTGAAATCCTGTCACCGTCACATTCTGATTTCCACTGAACAGCATCACTACTATGAGCGAGTGTCACGTGGTGAGGGGAAGGGAAACGCACCACCCTCCACATCTAGGCTTTAATGTACAAGAAGGAACAAAGCTCCTTACAGTGCTACAAACGTCTGTGTTCTGATGAATCCAAGGACAATCCACTTACATGAATTACTGCCAGTGCCCAGGAAAACCTTATGGTGACTAAGCTGTGGACTGAACTGTGAGAGCCTTGAAGCACACAAGGAATCGGATGCATGGAAACCCAAAGCCTGCAGCTCTATCATTACCCGCATCTTCTTATTTTATGATTACCCGTGGGTTTTCATCACCTTCCTCCATCCCCCAAGTCAAAAGATACCCAAGGAATTAGGTATCTTTATTGCCCAAGGAATTCCAGAGCTGTTACATGATATTCATATGGTCTGTGCGAAGTGCAGTAGCAGAGGATCCAGCCTGAAGGCTCGTGCTTTCAGCTGGGCACAGCACTTTTAACACAAAGAAAATCTTCCTAGTGAGTATTAGCATCAAGCTGACATTAACTCAGCTTTACCCGAGATAAGCTGATGAGTGTGGTGACAGTTTGCCACCATGGAATGAAGTGACTCTCCCCAAGAAGGGAAAGCCCAGCAGAACTGGTGTCCTGCTCAGCACTTACCATGCCTGTGCCATTGCAGTAGTGACAGCGCTGAGCTTTGGTGCCAGGTTCATGTCCTTTGCCATTGCAGCGCTCACAGGAGTCCTGCATGTTCACCACGATCTCCTTGTTAACACCTTTTGCAGCTTGGGTGAATGTCAGTTCCATGATATACTGCACAGGAAACATGGATATGGATCCATGACTGAGGTGTGACAGGGTCTTAAGGAGACTGAGAGGAGTCTCCTTAACCAATACCAAACAATGCTTAAAATAGAAGTCATCAGTAAAGACGACTAATCAAAAGAAGAAACTCTCCTTATGAGAAAAAGGTCATTTTTAGTAAAACCAGGAGTCCCAAACACTTCTGAAGACAACACATGAACCATCAACATTTAAAGGAGCATTTAGCTGCAGCACCAAGAACAAGACAGACTTTGTTTTATTATGGGCCTCACTGCAATGTGAAGCTAATTGACTTGCAAAATTAAGCCAATTAAGCAGCCAAACATATTGCTGGAAGGTCTGGTTTATAGTTACAAGGTATTTTGTGGGTTTTAGCATTACAGATCAAAGCACACATATACAAATCAACAGAAATGCAGCAGAAAAGATGCCTTTACAGTGATAGAACTGCTCAGCAGCACTGAGTGGTGTCAGTAAACACCAGAGAAATAGCTCAAGCCCAGAAAAAATATCCTATCTGGAGGTGTGAGGTGTGTTTCTGCACAGCTTAGCAGAAGTATGAGACTCTCCCCCCATGCCATGGGACACTCACACACTGACATTCCCAGAAATAAATCCTTGCTGGAGCTCTCACTCCCAGAGCACTCTGTGACAGAAGCTGGGGAGAGACACTGGTTTGAGTTTCCCATTTCATTCCTAAAGAAAGGCACCTCCTACCTCCTGTGGCTGGTCAAAGACACTCTGAAAATCGCCGAAAGGGGATCCCGAGAACTCCCCGAAGATCTTCTTGAAGAGCTCCTCGGGATCGATGGAGGGGCCACTACTCCAGTACTGCCGCCCCGCGCCAGCCCCGGCCCCCGCCGCGCCGGCCTCGAAGCTCGCCGTCCCGTAGGCATCGTACTGCTTCCTCTTCACCTCATCACTCAGCACCTGGGGGCAAGGAATGGGGCCATCAGGGGATGGGAGGGTCCAGGAGAATCCCTGGCTCCGGTCTCAGACCTTCCTGCCATCAAGAGGGCTCACCCAGCTCTCAAACCATGGGAGTTAGGGACAAGCTGCTGCTTCCGTGGTGTCTCTTGGCTCCCCACCAGAAAAATGATTGGATCTTACTAATTTATAAAAAGCAGGAATAACTTATACTAAGCAGCTGATCATTACTGTATCAGTTAAGAGTGCTGGAATCAAAAAACAGGGCGGCGGGAGCACAGTGAAAGTCCCTCTGTCTCAAACACCTGCTGACAGGTTTTTTATTTGATTATTTAAACTGACAAGAATTCTATGGAAGTTAAATCCATGTCAGTCACTGCTAAGGAAGGGCAAAACTGAAAGAGCCCAAAGCAGCTAAATCAGATACTTGGACCAAGTAATCTCTTGGGACAGAGGTGCTCCAGGCTGAAGTGCATCAAAAACCAGCCACGGCTTTACAGGAAATGTTTCCCCTGATCTACCTTCCAATCTTTCCTCCTTCTCATCACAATAAGATCCTGCTATTACCTCGTACGCTTCTGCCAGCTGAGAGAACTTCTCCTTTGCTTTGGGGTCATCCTTGTTTGTGTCAGGGTGGTATTTTTTTGCCAGCTAAAAAACAAAAACCAACTATTAGGGACAGGCAGGAGTTATTTACTTTAGCATAACTCACATGCCAGGACAAACACATCAGGCAGAGCCTGGCATTGACTAGATGCATTCCCGGGAACTAAAACTCTTCATTTTCCTTTATCAACCCAAACCAAGGAACTACAGGAGCTGCTCCTGATCTTCTCAGCAATCTCAGCTCCTTCTGGAAGGAGACACGCGATGACAGCACAGGCAAACCACGCTTTGGAAGAGATCCCCAAGGCCATGTGCTGAGCTCTCCCACTGCCACCTCCCCTTGCCTCCAGCGGCTACAAACACGTGGATCTCAAGGATGAATTTGTTCCCTGCCACACCGAAGGGGCAGTGGGCAGCCCTGGCTCCTCTCCTTGCCCACGGGGCCCTGGGCCCGGCCGGTCCCGACGCACCTGGTAATAGGCCTTCTTGATCTCCTTCTGCGTGGCAGTGCGGGGCACCCCCAGCACCTGGTAATAGTCCTCCTTGGCGCGGGCCGCGCTGCTGTGGAAGGCGGCGGCGGCGGCGGCGGCAGCGCGCTTCGTCCCTGCGGGAGAGGAGGGAGAGGGGCCGCCGTGAGGGCCGGGCCGGCGGGGCGCGGGTCTTTTCCCCCGGCCGTGTCCCTTCCTCCGCCCGGCCCGGCCCG
>VYXC01008146.1:98444-114938 GCA_013397175.1 Platysteira castanea
CCCGTCCCGTGGTGGCTGCTCCCCTGCTGCCGCTGGGCACGGCTGGCACAGGCGGTGCATCCCCGGTTCTCGCTGCCCGCTGCCGTTCGGTATCGCACCCGTGCTCAGCGCTCCCAGGCTGGCCTGTGCCAGCCGGGGAACCATGCACCGAGTGTGAAATGCTGGGCCTCGCTCCTGCCACCCCGCTTCTGCAGGCACGGAGGAAGTGCTGGGCCCCACGGGACAGTGCTGAGCTCCATCACCCTGGCCGTGAGCTGTGGAACTCGGCACCGCTGAGGCCAGGCAGCTCCGGGGGTCTCACTGGGCAGCACAGAGCCATGTGTACTGCCACTATCATGCCAAGCATCATGATCCATCCCTGCCCTGCTGTCCCCCAAACCGAAGAGCTGGGCCAGGGCAGTCTCCCAGGTCTCTGTCCCTACAGGTTTGGCAGGGCAGGGGCAGAGATGCAGGGTCAGGGCTGGATGAGTCACATCGGGGAGCGTTGTCAGGACACACAGCCCTGTGGGGGCTCCCCGAGCTGGGCGCCCTTCACCCAGCGCCTCCTCAGCACCGTGGCCATGAGTGAGGCTGCTGCTGCTCCCAGCCCTTGGGTGTGCACACACTTTCCCTGTAACTTCTCAGCCAAGCTGTCCTTGCACCAGGCCGGCCTGGCCTGCGCTCACACACCTCTGCAAATCCAGCAAGCACCCAAAACATCCTCTGAGCTTCAGCTGCAGGAGGGGACATGGGGCCCCCATCCCCACGGCATGCCAGCCTTGGCGTGTCTGCAGAGCAGGTGTCAGGTCACCAAAATCTCAGTGGAATGAATGTTTGGCTGTGAATCCCAGAGCTCAGATGAGTCACTGGCAGCGGGGAGTGTGCGTGCCTGTGGGTGTGCGTGCTGGGACACCTGGCTGTGCAGGACATGGCATCCTCCAGGCAGGGACGTCCCCGTCACCGCTGCCCTGGTGTTGGTTCCGTGGTGGGGGAGCTCCAGGGGACAGCGTGCTCTCACCCCAGTGTGCAGGGAGGGATCTGCTGTGCAAGGTGGCCTTTCCAAAAGGCTTTTCCCATTCAGGCATGAAACGTATCCTTGGAAGTGAGGCCACGCACTCCCTGGGGCAGGAAGTGGAGAAGAAAGTGTTGTCACCAAACCCATCTCAGGTGTCACAGCGGGAAGCTCTGTTCTGTCCCCAGCCGAGCACCTGTTTATGGAGGCACAAGCAGACACCCGACCTGGCCAGATCAGGAAGTGCAGTGTAAACATCAGGGATCACATCTGAGTCTTCTCTTCAGGCAGCATCTGCAGGGCTTTGCTGGCAGATGCTGCTGGAGACCTCACAGTTTGTTCTAGGGATGGAGCCAGGATGGTTTCATGTGCTTTCCTGGCCGTGCTGGCATGCTGCAGGAAGGATCACTTCCTTGAGGGCTCCTGCCTGTGTGTGGGGAAATTGTGGGGTCAGGAGGGACCAGCTCTGTGAAACCCCACTGCAGGGGTCCTGTGTGGTACCCCCGGGTGCTGGGGGCCAGATGTGACTGGTGTCCCCCTCACTGAGGGCCCAGTGCAGGGTGATGGGATGCAGATATTGGGACCCTTATTCCAGGGTCCTGCTCATGCTCCAGACCTGTTCCCCATCCCCACCTGCCTACCTGCTGGGTGCGGGGACAGGAATCTGCCTTTGGCAGGAGAAGGGTTAACAGGTCTGCACCGAGCTGTGAGGAGAGGAAGTGCTGCAGGAACCACTGCTCCCTGTCAGGCCTCAAACGGAAGTTGTGCAAGGAGAGGAAACCTGGGGCTTGGGGTTTCCCTTCCCTACGAGGGTGTCTGCCCAGTTCGTGGGGTATCCACTGCTCTGGACACCCACTGCAGCTCTGGGGGCTGCTGTGGGCACACAGGCCTGGTGCCAGCCCTGGAACACCTGCCACTGCCACTGTCAAGGGTTGGACTTGGCCCTGGGTGTGCCAGGGAGCTCATGGCCCTGGTGGCCACTTGAGGTGGGGTGTCTGTGTCACCCGGAGTGGGTCTGGCTGATGGAGGGTGTCCCAGGGCCCCACGAGGGCAGTGCTCAGCCCTGGGAAACGCTGCAGAGCGGGATTTTGGTTTCAGAGCTGTAATGCAGCTCCTTGGCTGTGTGTCCCTGTGGGAAGTGTGCTGCTGGAGGTGTTTATTGGCCTCCGTCAGCCACAGCCTGGCCCCGTGGTGCTTCACAGCCCAAGAGCTTTTGTCCCCTCCAGATTCCCTGGCACCAGTTTATTGCAAGGCCTCTGAGGAGCAGTGGGGCAGCCCAGGGCTGGGGCAGTCTCGGGGAGAGGCAGCACCGGGAGCTGGGATGCTCCTGTGTCCCACCCTTCAGCCCCAGCGAGGGGCAGTGCTTTGTGACAGGAGCGTGAGCAGCCACTTTGCCCTGGGACAGCCCAGAGGGTGGGATAATCCCACTGGCATTGGCTGTCTCCGGGTCTCCATCAGCACGGGAGCTCCTCTGGGGCTGAGGCTCTCCGGCCGTGCTGTGCCAGTGGTCCTGCAGCCGTGCCCCAGGGCCTGCCACAACAAGGCAGCCCCTGACATGGTTTTTCCTTCTCCATCCCAGGCCTGGATCGGGGGTATCCGAGCGGGCTCTGTCACCTCCTGTGGGAACCATGTGAAGGCCAGCTGCCGCTGGATCGCCTTCAACGCCGAGGCGGCCGGTGAGGCACAAGGGTCCCCAGCACTGCTCGGGGAGTGGGATGGATTTGTCCCAGGGGTCCCTGTGGGGCTGGGTGGTGGGTCAGTCCCCCAGACCTCAGAGGTGCCAGGGCAAGTGGAGGAGGCTTTCCCTGAGATCCCCCAAAGGTGCTGTCAGTCCCACACCTCTTGGCTTGCATTGCAGAGCTGGCTGCCCCTCGTGTGTCCCAGGTGGGGGGATTCCTGGGAGCATCTGTGGGTGATGGATGGGCTGGTGAGTGGCTGGTGACCTGCTCCTGTGCCCTCTCCTGCAGGTGTGCTGGGCATTGTGCCGCTAGAGTGCGAGGATGGGGGCAAGAGGACCGTATCTCAGCTCTGCTGCCACTCAGGTGGGTGTCAGGTGCCACCTCCCACCTCCACAGGACGTGTTTAGTCTCGCGTGGGCTGTGCGGGGGGTTCAGGTGCTGAGTCCAAGCCCGGGAGGCCGTGGTGGGCTGTCTGCCAGGCAAGGGACGTGGGGACCTGCCAGAGACCATCACCCGTGGGCAGGGTGACACCAGGAGGGGCTGTGCCAGGCTGGAATCAGTCCGTGTTCCTTCATCTCTCAGGCTGCAGCGAGGCCTGGACATGTAGCTCTTCCTCTTCTAGCACAGCCTTTCCACATTACTCACAGCACGCCCCGAAATTCCCAGTTCACCCAGTGCCAGGCTGGAGTTGGCATCACCAAGGCATCACTGGCTCCAGCGGCAGGAGGAACAGGCTGGACCAGCAGCTCTGATGTGGGCAGAGTGAGTGTGGCAGGGAAGAGGCGGTGGCAGCATCGCTGCTGGCAGAGGAGCACGGCTCTGCCCTGCCCAGGCACAGGGAGGGTGGTGCCCACCTCAGAGTGTCCCTCTCCTGGTGTTGGAGCAGCAATGCCAGCCTGGGGGGGCACTGCCCACCCGTTTCCCAAAAATTACACCAGAGCAGCAGGATGGGAGCTGGTTCCAGCACCGCCTTCTTGTGCCCTGGCATGGCCGCAGGGCTGCGCAGAGTGCCCAGCCTGTGCCACCTCAGGCCCTGGCAGCAGGAGCTTCCTCAGCTTGGAAAAGCAGGCAGTGAGTTCTTCTGCTCCCTGGGGAGTGCCAGAGGGGTGCACAGAAGCCACATCCACAGCTTCGTAATGGGATCAGCACGAGTCCTTTGAAGCCGGCTGTGCCAGAGCAACGCCTCCGTGGCAGGGAATGGATTTTCTCTCCTCCCGGGTGGATGCAGCCGAGCGAGCTGCCTGCTCTTCGTGCCTCCAGGGCCTGTCTCCTGGAAGCGGAAAAGTACACAGTGACCTACTTTTCTGAGCGTGCCAAATGCATCCATGGGGCTGCTGCTGCTGGTGCCAGCCTTCCTCCTGCCGGGCCCTGCCGCCGGGAGCGTCCCTGCCGCTGGCATGCCGGGCCGGGGTGTTACAAAGGGAGCCTTGTCACCAGCACGGCTCCAGCAGGACATGGCACAGACACCCTTGTGCTGTCCGTGCTGCTCCCTGTGCCCTGTGGGGGTGTTGGTCCATGGATCAGGCAGGGGGATGCCCCTTCCAGGGTTCCCATCCCTGCCAAAGGGGTGCAAGACCCTGAGGGGCAGAGTAGAGGAACTCAGGCACTCACAGCAAAGCTGAGCTGCTGCAAAACACCTCGATGGGGCTTGATGTGCCCCCGCTGCTGCTTGTGTGTGTGTGGGGGGAAGGAATCAGGCTGGGAAGAGCAGAGGGGCAGCCACACGGTCAGCAATGGAAGGTGGGGACAAACTTCTGCCCTTTTCCTTCTAGATGTGGTCACAGACTTTGACTTCTCGCCCTTTGATCAGCTCCTGCTGGCCACAGGCTCTGCTGATGAGACGGTGAGTGCTCGGTGACAGGGGTCCCAGGGGGGCACCTTGTGACCCTCAGTGTGTCTCTGGGATTCACTGCAGAGCTGGAGTGATGGGAGCAAGAGGAGCACGGGGTGGAGGGTGCCAGCTTGGGGAGAGCAGAGTGGGACATCCCCAGGGAGACAGAGCAGATGGTCAAGGATCAGCCTTCTCCCATCTGATCCCACTGAGCTGCAAGGAGGGATCACCTGGTGTCCTCAGGGACCAAAGCCCGGGAAAGCAGCGAACCCAGGTGGAGCACTGCCAGCACCCAGCTGGGTCCCGCCCACCTGCCCAGGGACTGACCACTCTCCTCTCCTGGGGCTGCAGGTGAAGGTGTGGTGCCTGCCCCAGAGTGGCCAGGACGTTCCCAGTGGCGCGGGGCTGACCCTGGGGCCCGGGGGGGCCCCGGTGGACGCGCTGCAGTTCCACCCCACGGCAGACGCTGTCCTGGCCAGCGGTGCAGGGAAGAGAGTCACAGTCTGGGACCTGGGGCAGCAGCAGCCCCTGACAGGTAGGCAGGGCTGAGACTGCCCGTGACACGTGTCCACCCCATGTGTCCACCCCATGTGTCCACCCCATGTGTTCACCCCGTGTGTCTGCCCCGTGTGTCCATCCTGTGTGTCCTTCCTGTGTGTCCGCCCCATGTGTCTGCCCCATGTGTCTGCACCGTGCCAGTTTCTGGGCTCGAGGCCTGACCTTGGTGCCACCGAACAGGCAGCTCAGGTGGATTTTTGGGCAGGGCCGCACTGCCCCTTGTGCCTGTGCTCCCCTACGCTCTGATGCAGTGGTGTGAAACACTCCGGTACTGCCCACGGTGTCCGTGGGAGCTCTGCTGGGGATCCCCTGGGTGACGGGTCCCTCTCCCTGCATGTCCCAGGGCAGATGTGGGTGATTGTTGGCCAGCCTTGCCACCCTGAGGGGGAGAGGAGGTGGGTGGCAGCACAGGCCTGTGGCTTTCCCAGGGCTCCTGTTCTTTGTATCCAGGTGCCAGCAGCACAGGAATGCTCCCTGCACAGACACAGCAGTGTCCCACTGGGTCCTGGCTGCCACCAGCCCTTTGGAAAGGCCAGACCATTTCTCCTGGGAAATATTCTGAGTGGGAGAGTGATGGCTCCTGCCCTGTCTGCAGGACGGACCCTGCTTGATCCTGGCCCTGACCCTGCTTTATCCCCGCAGTCCTGGATTCCCACGGGGACCAGCTGCAGAGCCTGACCTGGAAGGGAGACGGCCGCCTCCTCGGCACCTCCTGCAAGGTGAGCAGTGCCCAGGGGTGACCTCGCTGTGGCACGGCATGGATGGGCTGTCTGCCAAGCTGCTGGATGCACCCTGATCCTGGGGCCGCCCATTTCACGGAATCCCCAAATAGTTTGGGTTGGAAGGGATCTTAGAGCTCGTCTCGTTCCACCCCCGTCATGGGCAGGGACACCTTCCTCTAGCCCGGTGTGCTCAGATTCCATCCAGTCTGGCCTGGAACACTTCCAGGCATGGGGAGCGCGGAGGGACGGGAAGTTTTGGGGTGGAAAAGGGCAGGAGCGGCGTCAGCGAGCCCGTGGGGAGGCGGGCAGGGAGCAGCACTAGATGGCGCCGGCCGCTCGCTGCGGGAGCGCCCGGAACGCGCGGGGGCCGCGCCCGGCGGGCGGGCGGGAGAGGGGGGCCGGCAAATGCGTGTGCGAGGGGAGTGTGCAAATGCGTGTGCGAGGGGAGTGTGCAAGGGGAGTGTGCCAATGAGTGTGCGAGGGGAGCGTGCAAATGAGTGTGCGAGGGGAGCGTGCGAGGGGAGCGTGCNGGGTGTTGCGAGGGGAGCGTGCAAATGAGTGTGCGAGTGAAGTGTGCAAGTGAGTGTGCGAGGGGAGTGTGCGAGGGGAGCGTGCGAGCCACGAGCTCCCCAGGCCGTGCCCGGAGGCCCGGCACGCAGGTCTGAGCACACAGCCCCGGCCCCCGGCTGGGAGCGCAGCCCGTGCCGTGCCGAGCCGAGGGAGAGCGAAGGGTGTGCGGGGCGAGCCCCGCGGTGCGCCCCGGGGCAGCGTGCGGAGCCTTCCAGGCTGCTGGATGAGTCCGAGCCCCAGCTCGCGGCTGGAGCCCCGTGCCGAACGTGCGGGCTGGGCTCAGGGGGTACGAGCCCAAGCCGTGCCAGCTGGGGTGCAGATCAGCCCCCGTGCCGTGTGGCTCTGGCTGGCACGATGCGTGCTCCCCAAACAGCAGGGCTGGCACCCCCTTGCTGCCTCTGTGCCCTGCCAGCCTTGCCGGAGGGGATCCCATGCCCCGTTGGCAGAGGGGTGCCAGGCAGGAAAGGCCTTGTTCCCCTGCAGCACTGTCAGGATGGCATCTGAGGGTCAGGCTCCAGCCCTGGCTATACTCTGAAGGCTCCCTCCTTTTCTGGGACCAGTTTTGACGGTGTCGGGTCCTGGGGAGGCTCTGGAGGTCTCTGGGGATCCACC
Organism: Platysteira castanea; assembly: GCA_013397175.1. Lineage (NCBI taxonomy): Eukaryota > Metazoa > Chordata > Aves > Passeriformes > Platysteira > Platysteira castanea. The sequence continues at coordinate 105,408 of VYXC01008146.1, forward strand.
CCTGCACACCATGTGGGAGGACACAGTGCAAGCCATCCATAGGGATAGGCACTGCAGGCAGGAGAGTGATGGGCAGGAAGGGGAGGACTGCTCACTCCAGCCTTCTGCCTACTGCATGCTGACATCCTGCTGGCCTCAAGGTCCTTAACCCTCCTCTGTTTTCTTTTATCTCACCAGGACAAGAAACTGCGGATCTTTGACCCCCGAGCAGGCCCAGCTGCCTCCCAGGTACTGTCCCCTCTGGATGTGCTTTAGGCAGCCCTGCCCGATCCGTTGCCTGCAGAGGGGTGGGCTTTGGTTCCCCAAGCCATCCCAGCCCTGGCTGGGCTTGGGAGAGGCAAGGGGCTGAGGGCAGGGGGAACAGGGCTGTCCCCTTAACCCTGGTAGGGTTCGGCAGAGGGGCCCCTGCCCTCCCCCCAGGCCAGGGAGCACCCCCAGTGCAGCGGCACATGCCAGGCGAGCCCCGTGGGTGTGAGGGCTCTGGGCTCCTGGGCTCTGCCGGGCCCTGCGGGAGTTGGACCAAAGGCTCTTGGGGACAAGGACCCGCTGAGGGCGAGGGCTGGGCGGCCAGATCCACACAACTCAGCAAATAACAGTGATTAGGAAATAAGTAGAGAATTTAAGCCTTGACGTCAGGTTCAAACAGCCTCTCATTAGAGGTTTCCTGTGGTTTGGGGGCTCTGGCTGCAGAAGGTGCTGGAAGCCTTTGGGAAGAGAGAGATGCAGTGGAGAGCAGGGTGAGATGGCTGCAGTGGACTCTGTCATTCCTGGTGTGTCTCCTGCTGCCTGTGGGCTCAGGAAGCTGATGGCCTCTGGTGACACTGCTCGGTCACAGTGGTGACCCCAGGCACTGACAGAAGGAAGCAGGAGCTCCAGTGCTGCACCAGGACTTTCCACCTGCTCCTGCACATAACCCAGGTGCTGAGCTCCCCTAAGGCCCCTGGGTGCTTCCTGCAGTACAAATGATGCCCTGACCCTTCAAACAAGCCCTTATAAACACCCCAGCACAAAAAATAAACACAAACCCAGTGGTGACACGTGCGGACGAGCCAGGGCAAAGTGCTTCCAGCACTGCAGCGGCCGCCACGATGCTACCCTGCTCCAGCTGCCACTCAGCATGGCTGGAAGATCCCACTCTCTACTCCAAAATTTATCCACTGCCGGCCTCAGTGCTCCCCTCCCCTCCTGGCCCCCCTTCTCCCCCTGCCAGACCTGTCGGCTTGTCTGATGGCGGAGCTGTGAGTGCGATGGGCTCGAGCCAAGTCTCCTGGGGAGGGTGGACTCTGTCTCGCTGAGCTATTAAAAATAACGTGTGAATGATGGTGGCTGTTCAAAGCAGGCAGTTCACTTCCCTCCACTGCTGTCTGATCCAGCCCGGGGCCGGCGCTCCGTGTTTGCCAAGAGAAATATGCACCTTCACTGCCGCGGCCCTGCCCCGGCCGGCTCGCAATGGATGGAGATGTTTAGTCTTGGAGAAGTGCTCTGCTGAAGGGGAAAACTTTAAAATGCCATAAATCCTCTGGAAGTTTGCGCAGGGCTTGCTTAGCCAAAAGGAAAAACGCTCCTGGGTTTTGTTCTTTTCTTTTTTCCCCATTGCTGGAGGGCTGGGTTAGTTGGAAAGGCTCCTTCTCCCCCTGGGCCAGCGCAGTTACAGAACCGGGTGATGCCGGGGCCGCCGTACAGTGCCAGCATCTCACAGGCTCCTGCCTTTGAAGTTGCCTGGGTTTTTGCAGAGGTGAGCTGCAGGATGGGTTTCCCAGCTGCGCTGGCCCCCGCAGCACCGTGGGCTGGGTTTCCTCGCAGCCAGCACAGGGTCCCGCTGCCGGCTCACCCCGCTCCCTCTGTGGAGCCGAGAGCTGGCCCCAGGCTGCTCCTCCGGCTGGATTTCTTAATTTGCCAAGCCTGCCTCATTAAACATTCCTTTTTTAGAGCAGGGGAAAGAGTGAGAAGGAGCTAAAATAAGAAGCTCAGGGAGGAGAAGTCATTCCTCCTAATAGCCGGTGCTGCTCTCAGGTACCATGGATGTGGCACTCATGGGGTTGGGGACCGAGGGTGGGTGACAGGGAGGGTGACTGGCAGGCTGCCCCACACCCTGTGGCCATGTCCCCGCCAGGGCCTGACCCCCCATTCCCAGCTACGCCCGTGGCAGCTATTTTGAGCATATCCCAGCAGCGGGCAGACGTGTGTGACGCAGCATGGCCAGGGTCTGGCTGACCCCGTGGGGTGCCTGGTATGTACCCGGGCCATGATTTCCCTTGGGAGAGCAGTGGCCTCAGCCTGCTGGATCCTCACCCCTTTGTTGCAGCCCCTTTGTGAGCATTAGGGCTGTGCTCACACCCTGTTGCTGCTCTCTGTGCCTTAAACTGGCAGTGGAGATGCCAGGGCTGCCCTGGGTCCTGCTGTGCCACCCAACATGGCCTCTGCCTGGCTGGCTCCAGGCCCAAGCACCACTGTCCTTCCAAAGAATTCTGTGAGTCCTGTGCTCTGCCTTTTCCCCTCCCAAGGCCGTGTTGCCCCAGCCGCCTGTCCTCCCCTCCCACAGGGTGGTGGTCGCCCTCCTCGCCTTGACCTTCCCCTGGAAGCGAGTCATGTCCTCTGCCTTGCAGCTTCAGCTCTGCTGGGCTCAGCATCGCTGTTCCCACCCTCATGCTCCTGCAATCCCTGTGCAAACCCCACCAAAGATCCCTTCCGTGTCCCCCCGGGCCCTGCCTCTGGTGGGACAGGGGACACAGGGCTGAGCAGGGAGCTGGAGCACCGGGAAGGTGCCCATACCCAGCTCGTGCCTCAGGTGGGTCACCAGCACAGCGTAGGGCAGTGATTCAGATATGCCTTGGGCTACTAAGGTGGCATCTCTGTTTGCCCACTGCCCCGGCCACCTTCCCCTGAGTACAGAGCCCATGAGCCACATGCAGCTCCCCACAGGCTGGTGCCAGGGGCTGTGTGTGCATCTGGCCAGCACCTGGCTCCTGGGACAGGCCCGGGACAGGCCCGGGACAGGCGCCGTCCGTGTGGAGCTGCGGGGCTGCCGCTGAGCGCGGCCAGTGTGGGATGGAGAGGAGCCGGCTCCGTTCTCACGAGAAACTTCCTCCGCCGGCGTTTGGGCAGGGCCGGGGGCGAGGGCCAGCGCACGCCCCGCTCACGTCGTAATGAGCTGTGCTAATGAGCGGGGCCGGGGCTGAGGGTGCCTGGGGACAGCTGGGAGAGTGTCCCTGAGGGTTTGTCCCCGCTGTGGGTTTGTCCCCCCAGCTCGTGTGCTGTGCCGGGGGCAGAGTTCAGTGATGGAGAGCAGCCGGGGCTCACAGCCCAAGCACAGCCGGTGCTGTCCCAGCCCTGCTCAAGGTCCCGGGGGGAGGAGGGACTCCGGCCCCTGTCCCAAACCATGGACAGCATCCCATGGGCCACATCAGCCCTGCCACAGTGGGACATACCCCATGGAGAGGGTCCCTGGGGGCAGTGTGGCCGTGGTGGCAGGGTGATGCTGTGGTGGGGTGGAGATCCAGGTTTGGGGTGATCTGGCTGTGCTGAGAGCCAGAACTCTCTGGACCCTGACATGTCACCTCTGCCCAGGATTCAGCTGTGAGCCCAGAGCTGGCTGGGGACCGCTTGTCATCATCAGGGGAAGGCGCATCAGGACGTAGAGAGACTTAAGCCTTCCTCCCACTGCCCCATCATCACGGTATCCCACGCCGGGGTCACCCCGGGGGTACCTGACTCCCAGCCTCAGCAGCAGCTTCCTCCGGGCTGGGGGAAGGTCCACAGCATCCCACATTCCCAAGGAGACCGTGGGAAGCTATGAAAAAGTTGGCCTGACTCTGGGCAGCCTATTTATAGCACCGCACGCTCGGCGCTCTCATGCTTCTGTTCCCCAGCGTAGCTGCACGGGACTGTTTATATTTCCTCTGCTCTGCTTCCCCCTCGGCCATCCTTCCCAGGAATGCCGCTTGGTATGGCAGACATGGGGAAGTCGAGGAGGATTTGGAATGAGCCAGAGCATCTCAAGGGCTGTGGGTGTGTGGTGGCACTGGCTCGCCCTTGCCTGGGTGCCCATCCCTCCGCTGGGAATGGCCTCACCAGCTCAGGCCCACACGGGCTGGCATCTCCATCACAGGGGCTGGGGCTCCTCACGGTATTGCAGGAGCCCCAGCCTGTGCCTGCCGTGGGACTCCTGGCAGGCTCCTGCTCCCGAGGGCAAAGGTGGTTTGGGATTTGATAGCGTCACAGCAGGGCTTGTGGGGCCAGTGGCTGCAGGAAGAGAGGAGAGGCAGCGGAGGAGGAGTGGGTGTGCTGGGTGCTGGGTGCTGCAGCCTGCCCACCCCCATGGCCAGCAAGTCCTCCTCTCCTGCCCAGGGAGAGAGGTCCTGCTCCCATCCCAGCCTTGCATCCGGGCATCTGTGCCCAGTGGGAGCCCACCCACCTTCCTGCCCTTGCTGGGCCCACAGCATCCTCTGGGACATGGCCTTGGCCTCACCCAAGGGCAGGAGGGGTTGGATGGAGCAGGAGGGCTGTGCTGGCAGCGGGGGCAGAGCCTGGTGGTGCCCAGTTCCCTAGGGCACGGGGGCCTCACAGCAATGCTGCCCTGGCCAGTGGCATCAGGGAGATGGTGTGGGCAGCAGGGACTTGTCCTGGTCCCTGCCCACTGTGACACAGACACCACACACCTGGCAGAGGGCAGGGCCACGGCCACCTCCCGGATGGCTACTGGAGCAGCCCTGCTGCTCTGCAGGATCCCTGCACTCCCCTGGGGCAGGTGACAGCTCCTGGTCTCCTCGAGCTCCGGGCAGAGACCAGGAGTGGGGCTGGCCTGGGAGAGGCTGCTCTGTTCTCCTGGTTACCTCTGGAGTAACTGGGATTTGGCAAGGGAAGGAGATCACTCACATTCTTGTTCGGAGAGGAGGATTCGATGCGTGGTTAACCCTCTCGGCTCCCGGGAAGCCGTTCCTCCTGCTGCCTACAGCCTCGCGGGGTGTGGAAGGAACAATGGCTTCCCCATGTGCATGGACCCGGGGTGGGTGTCTGTCCCCAGAGCACCCCACAGTGCCCTGGCCAGGGGAGAACCCTCCTGCCCTGGCACCCCCTGGCAAAGGGATAGCTCAGCCTGGCACTGGTGCCTCCTGTGCCCACGCGGATCCCGCTGCTGGGGTTGCTTCCCACGGGGATCAGATGTCCGTGGGCTGTTAGCCATGCTCATGGGCTGTTAGCCACAGGCAGGGCTGAGCTGTCCCAGCCCTGCCAGCCACGGGGGCTCTGCCAAGAGCAGAGCTTTGACCCCCCCCCGGCCACCTCCCGCCCGTCCAGCCCCAGGGCTCTGCCCTGGGCTCCCACCTCCGGTTCTCCCTGCCCTGCATCCGGCTCAGGGTGACGGCTCCCGGGGAGACAGGGATCGCCTGGGAGCCGGAGCAGCCTTGGCTTTGTGTGAGGCTCTCCCAGGCAGCCGCGGAGCCGAAGCGGCCGCTCCCTGCGGGCAGCTGTTCCCAGCTCCCCGACCCCGCCGCATCGCTGCCAACAGCTGCGCCCGACACGCCGGCCCTGGGCCCCCCGCAGCCCCCGGGGCGGCACGGGGAGAAGGGCTGGGGACCCCCATGGGTACCAGCACCTTACCCCAGCCTGCCTAGCAGCGATGGGTTGAGACTGGGAGAGGGACGGAGCTGGAAACTCTCCCCATGCAGCCGATCTGACTCCGAGGAGGGGGCACAGGCTCCCTCCAGCCCGGGCTGCCCAAAACCGGCTGGGCTAGACTTCTGCATTGGGCGGGAGGAGTCTGGGCTGCCTGGGCACTGGCAGGGAGCTGGGAGGCTTTCTTGGATCCCCACGTGGTGGCCCAGAGCTGGTGGGCTCCTTGCAGCCTGCCGGGGGGGGACAAGAGGCTCAGGAGGGACGCCCGTCCCTTGGGTTGTGGCTGGTTCCCTGCTCCAGGGACACGGGAGGTTCCAGCATCACTCCGGGAAGGGTGCCAGGGTCTCTGCCCAGCTCTGCCAGCCCCAGGGGTCCACAGCAGGCCCACGGCTGTCCCAGGGCTGAACCACACCCTCAGTGTCCACCCTCAGTGCCAGGCCACACTGCCCCGTCCCTACCAAGACCCTCGGCACCAGGGGAGCTGCTGTCCGCACGCTCACCTCTGGCAACATCTGCACAGGCTGAGCACGGAGCAGCCCAGCCTCCCGCATACTTGCTGCCATACGTACAGCTCAGCCGGGATGGAACTAATGCAGAAAACATGGCCCTGCGCCGCAGCCGGCACGCCGGGGGCTGGGAGCGCCGCGGCAGCACCCTGCCCTCCGCCAGCCCTGCCACCGCCCCGGGGCTGCCACCGCCGCTGGGGGGTCCGGGGCACCCGCGGGGCCCAGGGCCGTGGAGCCGGCGCCGTCGGTGATGGGATCCGCAGATGTTGAGCTCTGGCTGCCACAGCCGCACGGCTCAGGTGCAGAAGTGCTCTCCTGGCTGACGCGCGGGCTGGCCCCAGCTCCTGGAGTTTCCATCCCTCTTGGCACCGATCCTGGGACACGTTCCCTTGTCCAGGTCCTTTTCCTGCCGGGCTCTGGGTCCGCTGCCAGCGTGCTGATGGTGGGGGCCAGGCCCTCCTGCCCCACATCCTGGCCATGTGGCTGGGAGCGCCGGGCTCGGCTTGGCCAGCGCTGCGTGTTCCAAGTGAGCCGTGTTTGTGCTGGCAAGGCAGCTGGCGTGGCGGAGCCGGGGCAAGGCAGGCCTGGCACTGCACGCCTGCTCCCACTCTGGCTCTCTCCAGAGAGTGCCATCTCTCTGGGGCTGGAGGCTGCTCCAGCAGAGCTTCTCCAGTGAGGGGTGGGAAATGTGGCACCTCCGTGCCCCCTCTCTGGCTGCCACGGTGGCAGAGCCTCGCTGGCAGTCACAGTGCGGTCGTGGCCAGTGGTCACAGTGCTTGCACCAAGGGGAACACAGCTCATGGCTCCTCCGTGGGCACCATCGGTGCCCACCCCACCCCTCCTGCCCCCAGCCTGGTGCCCCTGCCCTGCACGGAGGTCCCGGAAGCGCCGTGCGGGGTTTGGCTCTGGCAGAGCCCTCCACTTTCCCTGCCAGCTCCGAACTCATTAGCAGCCAGTTCTTGGCGCTCCTCAGTGAGAGCGAGGGGCTGCGAGCGCTGCCTGTGCCGTGAGCCAGGGCTGGCTGCCGGCTCCCACTGGGGCGCCGGGAACCGCAGGGCCCATCTGGGGACCACATGGGAGCCGGGAAACACCCGCTGACAGCCCCGTGGAAGCTCTTCCCCTCCCGTCCTCAGCAGGACCAGCATGGGGGCAGGATGTGGGTTGGGGGTCCCAGCCCCACAGGACACCCAGGGGAGAGGTGAAGCAGGGTGCAGGGGATTAGAGCAGTCTGGGGAACGTGGCCAGGCTCAGTTTGCCGTGTGTTTCAGTAGCATCCAGGCACACACGGGGCACCCAGCTCCTGGAGCCAGGATTCAGCATGGATAAAGAGCCTGGGGATGCAGCCTGGGAAGTAAGTCCCTCTGTCATCATCGCCATGGCAGAGCCTCCTCTTGTGCCTGTGGCATGGAGCAGCTTCCTTGCAGCACTCTGTCCCCCTCACCCCGGGTGACCGGATGTGGGGAGAGCCCTGGGGACCCGGGAGCCGTCCCGTGCCCTGTCACACTCACGTTACCTGCTGCCACCGTCCACTCCTCACTGGGAGCTGGGCCAGCTGCTCCACAAGGCAACCACGCTGGCATGGGCGGGGGAGTCAGGGCTGTCGCTGCTTGCGGGCTGTCCCCACTGCTCTGTCCCCAGGGCAGCTCTCAGCAGAGCTGGGAGCCAGCACTCAGCTCCACGTGCTCAGCCCCAGGGCAGTTCACAGCCACGGCTGGTGAAGCACACGTCCCCTCAACGTGTCCAGCGTGGCTGGCAGCAGTACTGACAGCCCTGTCTCCTGTGCCTTGCAGAGTGTCCCGGGACACGACAACAACAAGGACTCCCGGCTGCTCTGGATGGGCTCCAGCGATTGCCTCATCTCCGTCGGGTTCAGCCAGGTACGGTCCTTGCCAGGAAGGTGGCCCTGGCAGTACTGGGATGTTCCAGCCCTACTCCCTGTGGCTGCTGTGCCAAAGCACCCCAAGTGCTTTTTGGGTGGCCTGTCCCCTGTGAAAGCAGGAGGTCCCATTGCCAGGTGCCCTGGCCCTTGCTGGGATGGCAGAAGGTGGCTGGCAAAGGCGGTGGCACCGCGGAGCCATGCGGGCAGCCCCAGTGCCCACTGACGCCGTGTCTGTGTCCCTGCAGATGCGGGAGCGGGAGGTGAAGCTGTGGGACACACGGAGGCTCAGCGGGGCGATGCTCACCGTGGCACTGGACACCTCACCTGGGTAGGGATGGGGACTCAGCATGGGGTAGGAGGGTGGACAGTGGAAATGTCATGGTCAGGGACCCATCAGGAGTGTGGTGGTGGAGCAGGAGCTGGCAGAGAGCTCTTGGAACCAGCAGCACTTGGCCACAAAGCTGGGGACAAAGCTGGGGACAGCGCAGCCACATCCCCATCACAATTTGGGTGAGATGAGAGGGCAGAGGCAGTGCTGGCGAGGTCACAGGGGTGTTCTGTGGTGCCATGGTGGGTGGTGGCACTGCTGGGGACAGTGTCTGAGATGGCTGCTGGCCAGGTGGGCTCGTGCACCGGGGCAGCACCACAAGATGCTGCAGGCAAGTGAATCCCTTTGGTGCTGCTGGAGCACTGGAGCAGCTCAGCCCTGGCCTCCCACTCACGCTGTGCCTTGTGCCGTGGTGCCGTGGTGGCTGCCCAGCCAGCCGTGGCCGGGCCAGCACTCACTGGGCACCCCCGGGGAAGTGGAAAAGGAGCTTTGGTGGCGTAAGGGGTCAGTGCCCCTTGTCACGGCACGATGGAGCCGTCTCCTGTCTGCGGGTACTGCCAAGGCTGGGAACGCTCCAGTTAGATCTGGCCTGGCCTCTCCCACGCTGCCCAGTGAGCTGGCCTGGCGTCACCGTGTGGGCGAGGAAATGGGAGGAGGAGGAGGCTGTGCCTTCATCCCACCAGTGTGCTGGGGGTTTGGGACACAGTACTTGCTGGGATGCACTGGAAGCCACCAGCTCTTCCTGGGGCTGCTGGCAAAGCCCTGGGATGCTGGGACCCTCACTGTGTGCCAGGCTGGCTCCGTGACGGGCCGGGGTGCTGGGGCAGGCTGGGTGGTCGGCAGCCAACACAGGGCCTCTGGCGAGGGCCTGAGTGAGCTGTGACAGCCCCTTGGCTGCCCTGCCAGCATCCCCCACACCGGTGTCAGCTCCAGGCCGCTGCTGGCGGCAGCCGGGACAGACAGGAGGGGAGAGGACCTGCTGGGGTGGGGTGGTGTTGGTGTGCTGGAGGAGGCGGCGAGGCTGCCTGAGCATCCCTCACCCGCCTGCCAGCTCCCGGGGGAGCAGCTCCCGGCTCTCCTGGTCACCAGCTCTGCCAGCTCAATGAGCAAAGGCCATCATCAGTGTCCAGCGAGCGCTCTCAGGGGAGGCAGAGGCACACAGCGTGCTGCAAGGGGATGCCCTGGGGTCCATTATTGCTCTTGGC
>VYXC01008146.1:125384-139187 GCA_013397175.1 Platysteira castanea
GGCCGCGCATCCGCGCTTGGCCACGAGCGCCGGGCAGGCTGGCACGGCCCCGCAGCCTCCGCCACCGCCCCTCGGCATCGCCCGCTCCGCCGGCACACGCCAACACCCCGCCCGCCCCGCCTCCGCGGCACGATGCTGTTTCAAGGCGGAGAGGAGTTAACCCAGGCCAGGACACCCCCCAGAAACGGGGGACAGGGGAACAGCCCTCCGCAGGTCCTGGCAGGGTCCCCAAGGGCAGAGAGGGGGCCCCGTTTCTGCTGGAGGTGTTGGGGCTGCCCTGCCAGCGGCCTGCTGCTGCTTTGGCTGGGCTCCGCCGCGCCTGCACCACAGATATTTGCCGAATTATTCATATTTTCCGGCTGCGGGGAGGATCTGGGCTCAGATTCCCCCAGTCCCGGCTCAGCCTTTCCCTGCCAGCCTGTTGGGGTGGGAGTGCCGTGTCACCCTCCTTCCCTGCCTGCAGCCCCCCGGGCTCGGCCACTCTGCTGCCTGTCAGGGCTGGGACTCGGCAGGGGATGCCCTGCTCTGCACCCGCCTCCTGTTTTTAAGGACGAGGCCGATGCCGTCCCCGCGCTGCAGGGTGACACCTGTGCAGGACAGGCTGGAGGAGCTGGAGAGTCCCTGTTCTTTCCCCGCTGCACGGGGACCTCAGGGAAGCAGGCACAGCCGGGATGATCCTTCCCGCACAGGCAAGTGCAGACAAACAAAGCCAGCGTTGCTGCTGGCCCGTGGGCTGCCACCTTGGCCGGTGGCACCAGAGCAGGAAGGACAGCGGCTCCGCACTGTGCGATGACAGGGGCGAACAAAGTGCCTCTGCCAGGCGGGATGCAGATGCTGCTCCCCTCCCTTACACCCCTCAAAACAAGCCGATGTCAGCACGTGCCCCCTCCCGCGAGTCAGCCGGGGGGATGCAGGATTAAGCCCTTAATCCTCCTCCCCTTCAACCCACCCTGCGCCGCCGCAGCTCCCACCTCCTCCCGCTCCCCTCCCTATTTAATTAAAGTTTCCGCAGCAGCCCCGCAGGAATGCAGGCCTGGTTATTGCATTCCCCCGAGCACTCGCCAGCCCCTCCATCCCGCTCCTGCCCCTTTGACCCGGCCGCGCTCCCCATCTCAGGTGCTGGCAAGGAGAAAAACCAGCAGAGCCGCTTCGCCGGCAGCCAAACCGCCTCGGGAGGAGCCGGCGGAGGGTGGGAGGAGGCCGGCGATGGTGCCACGCGTGGCCCGGGCGGCACGGGCAGATTCCTCCGGAGTGACTGGGGCGGCCGCGGCTGTCCCCGAGCGCTTCCTCGTGCCGCGTCCCGCCGGCAGAGCCAGCCAGGCAGGCAGCGCTTGCGTCAGGGCCACCCGGCGAGGCCGGCCGGCCTCGGCGTGGTGAGGGGAAAACAGTAATTAGTGTCATCCCTGATGGCGGCACTGCCCAGCTCCGTGTGGGCAGCGGCACAGCTGGGTCAGGGCAGTCTGGCCGCCCCAGTCCCAGCAGGATGAGACCTGTCAGTGTGGGGCACACTGGCAAGAGTAGGTGCACGAGGGGACATTACTGGGGGGCTTTGGTTGGGAAGAGGAGTCTCGGAACTGGGACATCTCTGCTGGGATGTGCTGGCAGTTGCAAGCCTGGGAGGGAGCCAGGTGTGGAAAGGGACATTCATCCCACAGTGACCCAAACTCACACTCAAAAAGGGTGACAGGCACCTGCCCCCTCCCAGCACACGCCAGGTGACAATGAAGCGCGCAGGGAGCTGGTGGCAGGAGAAGCAGTGGGGTATCCCTGCCGCCCGGCAGCCAGGCTGGCCGGTGGCCCTGCTGGCACCCATCCCTCTGCGCCAGCCGGAGGGAAACCCTTGTTGGCACCGCCTGGGGACCCGCTTGGCCCCACAGCAGGTCAGTGACCCAGGACACCAGCCCCTGAGGACAAGCAGAACGAGGGCAGCCAAACCCCACCCCAGCCAAGCCCTCTACTGAGGAGGGTGGTGGTGGTGGTGGTGGACACTGCTGCCAGCAGCTCCCACCTCTGCCTGACCCCAGCAGGGGAGCCCTGCCGCCACGTCTACCGGGACAGAGCAAGCATGGGATGGGCCCAAGACGTTGCACGTCCCGTGTGGGTCATGGAGCCCTTCCGCTGGCAGAGTGCTTCACTGCCACCCGGCCACGCCGGACGGAGCCATGCTCCATGTTAGCCCCAAACACATCCCTTCCCTTGCTAGTGATGGGTGCAGCTCCAGGCCGGGATCCCTGAGCCAGGCATCCCACGGCAAAACAGGCATAGGCAGGGACAGGGAAGGGACAGCTCTCTGTGAACCCTTGTCGCAGCCCACCGCAGTGCCATCCCCCCAGCCCAGCCGAGGCCCTGCCGTCAGCCGAGGCAGGGGCCAGACGGGTGCCCTTGGCTCAGCTGAGGCCGAGCAGGGCACGCCGACCCTCAGCCGAGGCCCCGGTGACACCCTGTCACCCTGCGTGCCCAGGCCACACCGGGTGTCCCACGGCCCGGCCCAGGCCCACCAGGGCCCCCCTGCCCCCTGAGCCCGCGGATGCCCGGCAGAGCCCCCTCCCGCCCATAAGCCGCCCCACCACGAGCCCCGGTGGCCGTGTGGAGGGTCGGGCGGTGTGGCGGCCGCGGGACTCACCGTGGCGGGCGCTGCGGGGCCGTGCGGGGGGGGACGGGCGGTCAGACCATGGCGGGAGCAAAGCAGCAGCCGGGCGAGCACTCCCCTCTCTGGCGGCGCCGGGCGTGGGGGCGGCATTTAAACCCTGGGGGCGGGGCCTGCCCTCCCGCCGGGCGCCCATTGGCTGAGAGCGCGGATGGGGAGGGGCGAGGCACGGCCGCCACGGAGGCTCCGCCCCCGCGCACCTGGGGCCCGCTGGGGGCGGCACCGCGGGGACCCCCGGGACCCCCCGAGCCACAGGGACCGCGGGGACACCCAGGACCTCTGGGATCCTGCAGCCACAGGGACCGCGGGGACACCCAGGACCTCTGGGACCCTGCAGCCACAGGGACCCCTCGGACCCCCCGAGCCACAGGAACCGCGGGGACATCCAGGACCTCTGGGATCCTGCAGCCACAGGGACCCCCGGGACCCCCCGAGCCACTGGTACCCCCGGGATAGCCAGGATCCCTGATTCACAGGGAACCCCTGCACCCCCAGGACCTCGGGGACCTCAGAGTCACAGGGACCATCGGGGCACTCAGCACCTCTGAGTCACAGGGGCCCCCAGCACCTCCAGGACCTTGGAGTCACAAGGATCCCAGAGGCCTCCACAGGGACCTCCAGACTGTGTGACCCCAGGACCTCCCAGAGACACAGGGACCTCTGGGACCCCTTGGGAACTCCATGGGACTCCAGGGCTCCCCAGAGTCACAGGGATCTCCTGGATCCCAGGGCCCCCAGGGCCCCCCAGGCTAGGCAGGTTCTTCAGGATCCCCAGGGACTCCATGAGACCTCCAGGACCTCTGGACCCCCAGAGCCACAAGGATCCCCAGGATCCACAGGATCTTTGGAAGCTCCCAGACCCTCTAAACCCTCCAGGGCCCCCAGGACCTTCAGCATCCCTGGGGCCAGGGTCCCTAGGACCCCAGCACCCCTGGTGTGTATACACACAGGTATAGGGGTAGGTCCAGGTGTAGCTATCTCCCTCATATCCCCAGCACCCATGGGACCCCTGGCAACCCTGGTAACAACAAAGGCTGGGTGTCCTTGGCACCCCCAGGACCCCCATATCCAGTGTGTCCAGGGTAACCAGGGACTCTGGCACTGATGAGCCCCAGTGCACTGGGATCCCAGTCCCCCCATGCCCCTGGCATCCGCAGAGCTCCTGCCACCATGTGCCAGGGGACAGGGGGAAAGTGGGTGGCCTTTGCAGGGCTGTCCCCATACCTGCGTGACAGCAAAGCTGTGCCCAGTGCTGCAGAACAATGCTCCCTGTTTGGCATGGTGAGGATGGCACGGGTTGGGCAGGGACAGCTAGGCACTCAGGGTGCCCTTGTCCCAAACCCGCACCACTGTGGTGGTGGCAGTGCCGGTGACAGTGGTGACAGCAGGGCAGGGGACCCTGGTGCCTGGCCCGGGCATCCGGGCGGTGTTTGCCTAGGTTGTGCCAACAGTCCTGGGGCAGGACCGTGCCATACCACCCACAGCTATCCTTCAGGCACGGGATGGCATGGAACAGCTCCGTCCCCTTGGCACAGCCACAGAAATGTCAACCGAAAGTAATAGATTGTCCCCTTGGTCTCGGTTTGCGGCGCTCCCTCCTCCACCCCTGCCGAGGGAAGGCACAGAGAGGGCTCTGTGCTCCTGTCACCACTATCCCCTCAGGCCACGGATTATTCCCTGTGGTCCCCTCCTGCCACCGAGCGTCCCCCCAGTCGTGGTCCCCTCTGGCCGTGGAGCAAGTCTGCCCACCGCACCCTCTGTCACAAGCATCCCCCCGGCCAGGGAGCTGCGGTCTGGGGCAGGGTGCGGGACAGGGAGCAGGGACACGCTCCAGCTGGCACAGCCGGGCCGCAGGGCACTCCCGGGGCTGGCCGGCTCCACAGGTGCCGGGGTAGGCGGGCGGTGAGCTGGGGTGTGCCACGCGCCCGCCCCGAACTGGCCAAGCCGGCCCGGCCGGCCTCGGGGCAACCCTGCGGGTGCCGGAGGCTTCCCCGAGCGAGGCCAGGTGCCGTGGCCGGGCACAGGGAGCAGGGCAGGGAGCGGGATGCCCCACGGCTGGGCACGGCTTCACAGCGGGCACTGCGCAGCCGGGGCTGGAAGCGGGTGGCAGTGATATCCTGCTGCCAGCCTGTCAGCCCAGGGTGGGACAGTGAGGGTTGTCATCTGGGGACCAGCCCAGCACCCCGCACCCCCGAGCTCCGGCGCTGCCCTCCCGTCGCAGCATGGCCTGATCCTGCCCCACGCTTCCCCAGGACGGGGTTTGGGGTGTGCACCAGTCGGGGAACAGGATCCAGCCCCACATCCTTTGGGGTGCTGTGCCCATGGGGGCCCCCGGCTCAGCACCCCCCTTCCCTTGCAGGGTGACCATCCCGCTGTACGACGCCGACACGGGGCTGCTGGTGCTGGCAGGGAAGGTGAGGTCCCATGGCTGAGGGGTGTAGGGAGGCACTGGGGCACAGGAGGAGGCAGGGGGGAGCAGTGAGGTGCAGCTTGGTGCATGTGGGTGCACCAGTGGGGTGCTTCCTACAGCCCTGCTCATTCCCTGTCCCCACCACCTCTCTTCCAGGGAGAAAACCTCTTGTACTGCTTCGAGGTGGCTCCCACGCAGCCAGCACTCACCCAGGGTAAGCAGATCCCATCCCACCCATATCTCCCCCGGGGGGCTCACCACTGCCTGGCCACTCACCCCACGGGCACCCTGCCTGTCCCCCAGTGACCCAGTGCCGGACGGAGGGCAGCACGCGGGGCCTGGCGGCCGTGCCACGCCTGGCCCTGGATGTCATGGCCTGCGAGGTGCTCCGTGTCCTGCAGCTCACCGACATCGCCCTCGTCCCTGTCAGCTTCCTGGTGCCACGCAAGGTAAGGAGGCCCTGGGGGTGGCACTGTCCCATAGGTGCCTGGTGTCATCTCACGGGTCACACCTCACCAGCACTGGGTGACAAAAAGGACCCAGCTGCAGTGAGACCCCAGTCCCCAGCCTGGGAAGAGCAGGAATGGAGGTCAAACCTGGGTGCTGATGGTGGGTCGCAGAGTCTGAGTACTGGATTTGGGAAGCCGGGTGCTGCGTGCAGGATCGGGGTGCTGGAGAGTGGATGCTGACAGCTGGGTGCCACCTGCTGGGTGCTGTTGTGCAGTGGGCGCTGGGCACTTCAAGCAGCTGAAGTTTGGGTGCTGGGTAGTGGGGTCTGGGTGCTGGAAGTGTCTGGGGGTGTCCAGGGGTGCCCCAGCTGCGGCACGACAGAGGCTGTGGGATTTTGGGAACACCCACCTCACCCTATCCCCTCTCCCACAGTCTGTCCAGGAGTTCCACGAGGATCTGTTCCCCGATTGCACGGGGATGCTGCCAGCCACCGATGCTCAAGGCTGGTGGGCAGGGGACAGCCAGCAGGTCAGTGTCATCCAGGGGGGTGTCCTTGCTGGTGGCACTGCCACTGCCCCATGCCCACCATTGTGCTCGATGCAGGTGGGGAGGGTGAGCCTGCACCCTGCACGGAGACCCACGGAGACCTTCACATCCCCCATCATTGCTGGCACTGGCCACACCGACACCGGCCACACCGACACCGACACCGGCCACACTGACGCTGACCAGAGTGTGAGCATGGGGCGCTGGAAGAATGCACTGGATGCTGAGGGAGTGGGGTCCCTGCTGCCCTCATCCCGCAGGGGAAGGCCGGGCTGCTAGCACCCCCTGCCCACTGGCTCTCTCTCCCATAGGAAGCCAGTGGCTACTCCTCACCATCCTCACTGGCCTCACCAGGCAGCGCGGCCACCTCGCTCTCAGCCAGCACCGGCCCCTCCAGCGGCTTTGCCAGCAGCCCCAGCCAGAAGTCCCTGCAGAGCATTTTGGGTNGAGGTCCCATGGCTGAGGGGTGTAGGGAGGCACTGGGGCACAGGAGGAGGCAGGGGGGAGCAGTGAGGTGCAGCTTGGTGCATGTGGCTGCACCAGTGGGGTGCTTCCTACAGCCCTGCTCATTCCCTGTCCCCACCACCTCTCTTCCAGGGAGAAAACCTCTTGTACTGCTTCGAGGTGGCTCCCACGCAGCCAGCACTCACCCAGGGTAAGCAGATCCCATCCCACCCATATCTCCCCCGGGGGGCTCACCACTGCCTGGCCACTCACCCCACGGGCACCCTGCCTGTCCCCCAGTGACCCAGTGCCGGACGGAGGGCAGCACGCGGGGCCTGGCGGCCGTGCCACGCCTGGCCCTGGATGTCATGGCCTGCGAGGTGCTCCGTGTCCTGCAGCTCACCGACATCGCCCTCGTCCCTGTCAGCTTCCTGGTGCCACGCAAGGTAAGGAGGCCCTGGGGGTGGCACTGTCCCATAGGTGCCTGGTGTCATCTCACGGGTCACACCTCACCAGCACTGGGTGACAAAAAGGACCCAGCTGCAGTGAGACCCCAGTCCCCAGCCTGGGAAGAGCAGGAATGGAGGTCAAACCTGGGTGCTGATGGTGGGTCGCAGAGTCTGAGTACTGGATTTGGGAAGCCGGGTGCTGCGTGCAGGATCGGGGTGCTGGAGAGTGGATGCTGACAGCTGGGTGCCACCTGCTGGGTGCTGTTGTGCAGTGGGCGCTGGGCACTTCAAGCAGCTGAAGTTTGGGTGCTGGGTAGTGGGGTCTGGGTGCTGGAAGTGTCTGGGGGTGTCCAGGGGTGCCCCAGCTGCGGCACGACAGAGGCTGTGGGATTTTGGGAACACCCACCTCACCCTATCCCCTCTCCCACAGTCTGTCCAGGAGTTCCACGAGGATCTGTTCCCCGATTGCACGGGGATGCTGCCAGCCACCGATGCTCAAGGCTGGTGGGCAGGGGACAGCCAGCAGGTCAGTGTCATCCAGGGGGGTGTCCTTGCTGGTGGCACTGCCACTGCCCCATGCCCACCGTTGTGCTCGATGCAGGTGGGGAGGGTGAGCCTGCACCCTGCACGGAGACCCACGGAGACCTTCACATCCCCCATCATTGCTGGCACTGGCCACACCGACACCGGCCACACCGACACCGACACCGGCCACACTGACGCTGACCAGAGTGTGAGCATGGGGCGCTGGAAGAATGCACTGGATGCTGAGGGAGTGGGGTCCCTGCTGCCCTCATCCCGCAGGGGAAGGCCGGGCTGCTAGCACCCCCTGCCCACTGGCTCTCTCTCCCATAGGAAGCCAGTGGCTACTCCTCACCATCCTCACTGGCCTCACCAGGCAGCGCGGCCACCTCACTCTCAGCCAGCACCGGCCCCTCCAGCGGCTTTGCCAGCAGCCCCAGCCAGAAGTCCCTGCAGAGCATTTTGGGTGAGCAGGCAGTGGGGCGAGCTCGGGGTGCCCCACAGGGGGGATTCAGGGCGCTCACCCACCCCTCGCCCGCTCCAGGGCCCAGCTCCCGCTTCCGGCACGCGCAGGGCCGGGTGCTGCACCGCGACTGCCACCTCACCAACCTGCGGGGGCTCAGCCTCACCACGCCGGGCGAGTGCGACGGCTTCTGCGCCAACCACCAGCGCGTCGCCCTGCCCCTGCTCTCCGCCGGCGGCCAGATCGCCGTCCTCGAGGTACCCCGGTGTGGCGTGGAGGCTGGCACGGTGCCGTGTGTGCCGTGCTGGTGACCCCCAGCTCTCTCCCGCAGCTCTCCAAGCCCGGCCGTCTCCCTGATGCGGCCGTGCCCACCATCCAGAACGGCGCGGCAGTGGCCGACCTCAGCTGGGACCCCTTCGACCCGCGGCGCCTCGCTGTGGGTACGTGTGCCAGCCCCGCTGGGGCGTGCCGGGACAGTCCCCCAGCTCCAGGCGTGCCAGATCACCGCATTAACCACTGCCCATCCCTCCTGCTGCACAGCGGGCGAGGACGCCAAGATCCGGCTGTGGCGGATCCCTGAGGGAGGGCTGCAGGAGACCCTGCAGGAGCCTGAAGCTATTCTCCGAGGTGAGGGGACACACCGAGCACCCCACACTGGGGACAAACCAGCCTGGTAGCACCCACAGCTGGGGGCAATAACGCACTACTGAACTTCACCAGGTCACACGGAAAAGATTTACTCCATCCGCTTCCACCCTGTGGCATCCGATCTCCTGGTTTCCTCCTCCTACGACATGACCGTGCGGATCTGGGAGCTGAGCGCCGGGCGGGAAGTCTTGTGCCTGCAGGGACACACGGATCAGGTAAGGGATGACAAATCCAGGGACACCTGAGAGGCATCTTTGGGACATTTGCGGGGGCACAACCTCTGTCTTTCCAGATTTTCAGCATGGCTTGGAGCCCGGATGGGAAGAAGCTGGCAACAGTGAGCAAAGACGGACGGATACGGCTCTACGAGCCACGGCGCAGCTCTCAGCCTCAACAGGTACAATCACAGCCCTGGTGACGGGCTGGAGAGCTGGAGGTGTGGGCTCCTACCCTCCCTGTGGGCACATGACTGCACCCCCAGCTCTGTCAGAGCAGGCAGGGTGACCTTCACCCCGTGCAGGAGGGCCCAGGTCCCGAGGGGGGACGCGGAGCGCGCCTGGTTTGGGTTTGTGGTGGTGACTACCTCCTGGTGTCTGGCTTTGACAGGTAAAGAGGGGGATATATGCCAGGGCAGGGGTCCCTGAGGACACTGTGCTTGCTCTCATTGTCACCTCCCCACAGCCGCAGCGAGAGGAGGATCCTCCTGTACCGGGCACAGGCCCTGCCTGAAGGACCCTTGTCTGTCCTTGGCCTGGACGTGGCCCCTTCCACCCTCCTGCCCTTTTACGATGAGGATACCAGCGTCGTCTTCCTCACTGGCAAGGTGAGGGCTTGCCCTCCAAAAAACTGTGGGGCTCCCTGCCTACAGCACCCCACAGTGTGGAGGGACCCCCGGCAGCCCCCGTCTCGCTCCATCCCCAGGGTGACACCAGAGTCTTCCTCTACGAAGTGACCCCCGAGCCCCCCTATTTCCTCGAGTGCAACAGCTTCACCTCCAATGAACCCCACAAGGTAACAGGGGGATGTGCTGCCTGTCCCCGACCCCCTACCTGTGCTGCCAGACCCCACTCACACCCCCACCCCACCAGGGCTTCGTCTTCCTGCCCAAAACGGCGTGCGAGGTGCGAGAGGTGGAGTTCGCCCGGGCGCTGCGCCTGGGGCAGAGCACCCTGGAGCCCGTGGCTTTCCACGTGCCACGCGTCAGGGTAGGTGGCAGGGCGGGGCTGGCTGTGTTTTGGGAGGGGGACAGGAGGCAGGGCACCCCCCTGAGCACCCCTTGCCCCCACAGAAGGAGTATTTCCAGGACGATCTCTACCCGCCGACTCGCGTGTGGTGGGAGCCGGCCCTGGGTGCAGGTGCCTGGCTGGACGGGCAGGACGGGCAGCAGCGCCGTGCCAGCCTGCGCCCCGCAGACATGGTGCCAGGTGGGTGCAGGGGCTGGGCGAGGACCCCCGGCCCTCAGGGATGGCCGGGAGGGGGGATTTAGTCAGTGGGGTGGAGCTCTCCTGCCCCATGGTGACACCGCTCGCACAGTGAGTGAAGCCCCAAAAGAGGCTCCAGCTCGGAAGTTCGTCCCGGCATCTGTGTACCTGGAGGAGAAGACGGATGAGCAGAAGAAGGAGGAGGTGGGTTCTGGGATGACCACCGTGCGGGGGGGCCGGGGCTGATGTCCCGCGCCCCACGGCTCTGCCCGGCCTCTCCCCGCAGCTCCTCAATGCCATGGTGGCCCGGCTGGGCAACAGGGACGACCCGCTGCCCCAGGACTCCTTCGAGGGCGTGGACGAGGACGAGTGGGTGAGTGCGGGAGGGGGACACACGACCCTCGGCTGGGTCGCACCCGGCCCCGCCGCGCCCCTCACGGCCCGGCCTCCCGCAGGACTAGGCTGGACCCGGGAGCACCCGGGACCCTCCGCACCCGCCGAGCCTGGCGGGGGGACCAGGAGGAGGAGGAGGAGGAGGAGGAAGAGGAAGAGGCGGAGGAGGCGCAGGGCCCGCCGCGGGCAGGACCCGCTATTAAAGCCTCTGCACCAGCACCGTGTCCTGCCGTGATCCTGGGACACCGGGGGGGACACGGGGGGAGGACACGGGGACCGGGGATGGGGGGACAGAGGAAACAAGGGGGCACGTGGAACGGGGGCGACACAGGGACCGGGGGTGGGAGGACATAGGGGCCAGGATGACACAGTGACCGACAGCGGGGGACACGGAGATCGGGGAGAACACAGGGACCGAGGGGGACACAGGGACCGCGGCAGGGGGGAATACGGGGACCGGAGGGGTCACAGGCACCGGCGCCGAGGGGAAACAGGAGGAGTACCGGTGTAGCACAGGGACTGGGGGGGACACCGGGACTGGCACCGGGATAACACAGGGACTGGGGATNCGGGGACGGGGCAGCGGAGGTGGGGCTGGACAGGGCCCGGGGAGGGGGCAGCGGGTTCGGGAATGTGCGCAACAGTTGGTTTCGGGAGGGCCAGGGCCAGTGGAGAGGGGACAGGGACGAGGGAAGGGATCACAGGACCAGAGAAGGGGGAAGAAGGCATGGGGAGGGGTGACAGGGACAGAGGAGGGAGGACAGGGCCAATGGAAGAGGAGCAGGGGCAGCGGAGGGAGTCATAGGACCAGGGGAGAGGGGACAAGGCATGGGGACGGGGAACAGAGATAGGGTGGGGGAACAGGGCCAGAGGAGGGGAGACAGGACATGGAGAGGGGGGACAGGGCCAGGCACGGCCATGACAGAAGCCAGGGAGGGTCGGAGAAAATTCCCAGGGGATGGGGAGAGGTGACAGGGTCAGGCGTGTGCAGGGCCCATGGGGAGGTGACAGGGCAAAGGAGCCATGTGGGAACAGGGCCGTGGTGGCTGTGACAGCAGGGTGTCCCCGCAGGCCAAGTACCTGGCACAGATCATTCTGGTGGGGGCCCAGGTGGTGGGACGGGCCTTCATGCGGGCGCTGCGCCAGGAGTTTGCAGGTAGGAGCTGGGATGCTGCTCCACATGCTCCCTGTGCCCACACTGCCCTGCTGGGCACTGCCGCATGTCCCCACCCTTCCCTGGGCACCCCAATGCTCCCCATCCCCGGGCTGTGCCCCCAGGGGACACTGCCAGGTTGCTCAGGGTGACAGTCAGCACCCGCGTCCCGGCACTGGCCTGAAGGTGTTTCATCCTAAGCTGGGCTCCCAGCAGCCTTCCCAGGCTCCATCCTGGCCCTGGCACTGCTGCCAGGCTCCCAGAGATGCCGGCACCCCAAAGGGCAGAGCGGGATGATCCCTGGGACATGGCAGCCCCAGCCCTGCTTTGCCTGTAGCAAACGGTGCCTGCTTTGTCCCTGCCACCTCCCTGGCACTGGGACGGCATCCAGATGACCCCAGGGGTGGCTGGATGGGGACAGAGGGGGACACCGGGGTCTGAGCACCTCGAAGTCCACAGGCTTTGCTGCCTGACCCCCCTGAGGGTTGGGGGTGGCGGGGAGCATGGGGGACTCAGGCCCTGGGGATCCCCAGCGAGCCAGGCAGCAGCCAATGCCCGAGGACGTGCCGAGAGGCCCCAGTCCGCTGCCGCCTCCAGGATCATCGGCATCAGCCTCCAGGAAGCTCAGCAGATCCTCAACGTCTCCAACCTCAACCCTGAGGAGATCCAGAAGGTAGAGGTTTCCTTGGAGCTGGGGGGGAACAGTGCTGGCAGCGCCCTGCCCTCTCCAAAGGGTGCTGCTGTGCATGGGGGTGACAGCCAGTCCCCTGTGCTGTCCTGGGCCCAGTTCATCACAGTTTGAGAACCCCAGGCCTCTGCATCTGCCCAGCAGGGCTGCTCAGGGAAGGGATGTGGGATCACTGGAGGTGCCCAGCTGGGAACATGGGGACTCACAAGGGGTGTCAGGCAGAGCCAGCCGTGTCCCCAGGATCACTCTTCAGCAATGCTGTGGGGAGTGGGAGGCTCCTGGGGTTTTGGAGTGGGAATGGCAAGGGTGGAGGTGACTCTGACCCAGAGCTTCTCTCGGCAGAACTACGACCACTTGTTCAAGGTGAACGACAAATCGGTGGGAGGCTCCTTCTACCTGCAGTCCAAGGTGAGCACCGGGAGGAGCGGAGCGGGGGCTGCGCCTTCCCCTGCCTGGGTTTTGGGACAGGGAGAGCCTGAGTATCCCCGTGGATGAGCTAGGGAGAGCAGGGGGCACCTCACCCCTCCGTATCACCATCCCTCCGTGTCACCCCGTTTCCCACAGGTGGTGAGAGCCAAGGAGCGGCTGGACGAGGAGCTGCGCATCCAGGCCAAGGGCGACAAGGAGAAGGGGCGGAAAGCCGAGACGTGACTCCTGCCACCCCTGCCCCCCGTGTCCCCCACCTTAACTTATAGGTAGCCAATAAACACCATGTCCTCCAGCACCTGGCCTGGCTGCTCCACACACGGGGAGGGAGCAGGGATCTGCCTGCCCAGCGCTGTCCCAGAGGGATCGGCCCCTGCGAGGGGCTGCGAGGGGCCGGGGGAGGAGGAGGAGGCAGTTGGGGAAGAAGGAGTGTCCCCAGGGCATGGAGGCTGCCAGGGCTCAAATGGCACTGGGGGGAGGCTGCAGGAGCTATTTTTGGTGGGGAGGTTGGATGCTCTTGGATTGAGTGCACGGCTACCTCTGGCTCCATACCCCGGGAGTGCTGTGCCATTACCTTCTCCCAGTGTGGATGACTGCTGGATCAGGGTGAGGGGCTGTAAGGGGACACGCTGTGGCTGTCCCCACCTGCAGCTCACCCTGCAGACCCTGGCAGAGTTTGACTGGTGCTGAGGCTGCCTGAGCAGGAGCGTGGGGACACAGCTGGGGGTCAGGCAGAAGCGGCCATGGCCTCAAGGTCACACCCATCCCCTCCTGCACCCCTCTGCCCCCATCGCGGGCTCCTCACTGCTGCCACGATGACCATGGGACTGAAACAGGAACTTACTTCAACTTCACTTTATTGTTTTCTTAATAAACTTCCTCTCCCCTGGACGAATATAGTGTTACAGTCGTTAGCTTATCTCGTACTTGTGCAGTCCTTACACGCTACGCTAACAGCGATGGAGCCCAACAGGAGGAAAATAAAAACAACCCAGAAACTACGATAGAAAGGCACTTCGAGACCGTTAAAATACTGATGTCCTGGAATGTGCAACAACAAACCAACGAGGAGCGAGGAGACGTTTCACCGGCCGGGGCGGCCTGGTCGAGGGCCCGCGGCCATGCTGGGCTAGGGCAGCGCCG